>JANJGK010003758.1:55000-77981 GCA_039081455.1 Macrobrachium rosenbergii
ATATATATATATATATATATATATATATATATATATATATATATAAAACAGAAGTATTGTCAAAACGAGAAGAATTTTTATTATCTCTGGGATTGGACTTCTGCATGCCTTGTTACAAACCTAATTATACCAGGTTTTTTTAACCTTTAGAATCACTATTCCATAGGTTAAAGAATCAACCTTTCAATATTGATATCAGCAAATTACAAACGCAATTATCAGATATTTCTCAACAAGCTTTTAGAAAACTGACTACCAGTTGGACACCTTTTTTTAAGAGAACGGACTTGAATATTCTGAAGAACTTGGCAAAAAACGAAAGTTTGGTAATTACTAAACCTGATAAGGGTAGAGGTACTGTTATCTTAAACAGAGATTATTATATCAGTAAAATGGAGTCTATTCTCAGTGATGGAAGCAAGTTTCAAAAAATCGGTAACCCTGATTGCAAACATATTTAAAGTTGAAGATAAAATCAACAGGTTTTTAAAAGAACTTAATACCAAAAATATCATCAATAAAGATACTTATGAAGAGTTACATTGCTCAGGTACGTCGTTTGGAATTTTATATGGTGTACCTAAAATACACAAAGACGGAATTCCAATGAGACCAATATTGTCATCAATCCACACTCCTAACTATAAATTAGCCAAATATTTAGTACCACTATTAGAACAGTTGACTTCTAACCAGCACACTTTAAAAAACTCTGAAGAGTTCAAATCATATATTTTATGCCAAGACTCTGATTTATATATGACTAGTTATGATGTTGAGTCATTATTTACAAATGTCCCAGTGGAGGAAACAATTGAAGTTATTTTAGATAAAATTTTTATCGAACCCAGTGACACTTATTTTAATTATGATCGTTGTCTTTTTAAAGAAATTGTTGGAGTTAGCAGTGCTGGACACTGCTTTTATTTTTAATGGTCGTTTGTACAAACAGATAGATGGGATGGCAATGGGATCACCTCTAGGCCCCACGTTTTCCAACATTTTCATGTGCTCCCTGGAGGAGGGCATGTTGGAAAATTGCCCCCTTAGCTTTTATCCTCTTGTATATAAACGGTTTGTCGATGACACCTTCGTTCTTTTCAAATCAGCCTTTCATGCTGATCAGTTCCTTTCGTACATCAACGAAGTACATCCAAATATTAAGTTTACATTAGAAAGAGAGGACAATAATCAATTACCATTCTCGGATGTTTTGGTGTTCCGACATAATGACAGTTTTAACACTTCCATTTTTAGAAAAAAAACTTTTACTGGTCTAGGTTCAAACTTTTATAGTGCTTGTTTTTATAATTTTAAACTAAATTCAATTTTTACTCTCCTCCACCGGGCTTATACTCTAACCTCTTCTTGGGACTCTTATCATAAAGAAATAATTTTCTTGCACAAATATTTTACTGATAATTGGTTTCCATCTCATGTTTTCTTTAAACACTGTAAGAATTTCTTAAATAAGAAGCTATCCCACTCGGCTGTTATAAGTACAGTACCACGGAAGAAACTCTATGCAACTATCACATACGTCCTAGACGATAAATTTAGAAGTAATCTGAAGTCTGCAATAGAAAAACATTTTAACATGTTGCAAGTCATTTTGATACCCAAAAATCCACTTACAATAGGGTCCCTTTTTAAATTTAAGGATAGAATCTGCGCAATAATGCAATCGTCAGTCGTATATAAATATACTTGCCCCAGATGTAATTTGGGGACTTACGTGGGATCGACTAAGCGATTGCTGAGGGTCAGAGCAGATTCACATAAAGGTGTTAGTTATCATACTGGTTGCAGATTGTCCAATCCAGAATTTTCTAATATCAGAAACCATTCAGATATATGTAATACAAGTATTAATTATTCTGACTTCTCTGTTTTGGGCCAAACAAGTCATCCACATGAACTACTCATTTTGGAATCGTTATTCATAAAACAGCTAGTTCCTAAGTTGAACTCACACACCACCTCTGTTCAGTTGTATCTGGCTTGAGCCAGTTTTCTTTGCTGCTTTCCTTTTCCCTTTTAGTCATTCAGTCCTCAACCTTTTAGTCTAGCAGGTGCTTTTTATGAATTGTCTTAATGTATATTTATATGGCATGTTGAGACTCTTGAAGTCGTTGGTTTTATTCCATGTATTTTAATTTGTAAATTTTCTTTTTTAGCCTTGATGATGTAACAATGTGTTACGAAACGCGTCGGCAAATAAATACCACCTACAGATGACCGACTATCTCCTTGTCACCCTGTCCTGAGATATATATGTATATATATATATATGTATCGAGAGAATAGAGAAAAACGTATTTTTTCGAAGTGGAAATATCCTATTTCCATTTTGGGTCAGTACGAAAGGACCATAAACTCATAAATCTCCCAGCCTGTCACAACAAGTCGCCAACCATATCTTCAAGAACACACCAGCACTAACGAGGCACTAAGAGAAATTGCATCTGGCCGTGCCTTCGAAATCCACGAGGGTCCTGCGAAGGTTAGTAGAGTGTGGGAAGACACCTTCACCCCCCTTGACTTCGAAGGAGAGCCCAAGGAAATAAGCCATGCCCACAGGTCAAGCCTAAATGTTTTGGCCAATCAAATGCCATTAGTGCCAGAGACCTAGAGACGTCCTACAAGGAGTAAATACTGTCAGTATGTGTTAAATTTAACAAATTAATTTGTTTTGAATAAGCCACTTTGGCAGTAATTATTCTTTTGGAACGTAACGACCCTGTTTCCTCCTCCCTGTCATTTCTGACTTGTTGTATAGTTTTAATTACAATGAGCTTGTTTTATTTTCACGTGTGATGTTGGAGCTGTATTAGGCGCTGTCTCTCGAGGACTGGGGGAGTTGTTTTCTGGACCATTAACATTTTGAGGGCCTGCCATATTTTTGGATTATCTCTGGATTTCGAGATCTGCCTGTATTCAGTTGCTGCTGCTGTCCTCCTTCGTGAGACTGATTATTCTTCAGCCTCGCCCTTGGTTCAGTGATTTAGCCAAGGGGACCTCTCTGCCAACTGGTAAGGTGTGATTGCCCGTCGGACGGCCATGTCCGTTGATCGTCTTGCGACGTTAAAGTGATTTCTTCTGTCTGCGCCCTTTGTCCAGTTATTTCCTTGCCAAGGGGACCTCTCTTACGTTTGGTAAGGTCTCACGAAAATATATTATTATCCTCGACCCGTGATTTGAAGGCTGCGTTAGCCACTTCTACTGTTTAGAGCTTACTTAAGGGAAGCAGTTTATTTATTTTTTTATAAACATTTAGTCTGTAATAAGTTAGGTTATTCTGACTTTTCGACATTCTATTACTTTCAGGGCCCTCTCTTTAAAGTGTAATTGTATAGTCTGTCTTAATTTGGTGTAAGTGTGTTTGTTATTCGATGTTTTCAGTGTGTGGTTGATTTTTGTGTTTATTTAATGTATTTTGTAAGAGGCTCAGTGGTCATTTCTTTCTAAAAGTTTGTATTAAATATTAAGGTTTTATTTTCGGTTTTACTTTATCCTCCTTGATTCCATCTCTGTACACTCTGTTGCGGCCATTCCACCTATTGTGGACTTGGTCGTTTGTGACTTTATTTGTATTTTAAGAGACTTGTGTATGTTTGATGGGCGTGGGCCCATAACAATACCCAATAATCAACAGGAATTCCTTAAAACACACCTCCAAAAGTTGGAATGAAGCAAGTGGAGGAGGTACCTCAGGAAAGCAGTACCCACCCAGAATATGACGTCATGGTTGACACAAGGGAAAATGGGAGATATAAGGACAGGCATACAGGAAAGGAGACAGAGAGAAAAGAGAGAGACAGAAAAGAGAGAGAGAGAAAGTCAGAGAGAGTCGAAAGGGGAATCAGGGTAGAAAAGAGCAGAGTCTAAGCAGAGTGGGAAGATAGAGAGAGAGAGAGAACTATTCCGAAGTGAGGGGAAGCAGAAAACACAGAAAGAGAAGAAGTGTGTTAGTGAAGAAAGACTCTCTCAAACAATAGCCCCCGTAATCTAATTCGTAAAGTCTCGAAACCATTATCTTAAAGTCTCGAACCATTAAGAAACAGTTACGAAACTATAGGTGGAACTGTAAGACAAGAAGTGCAAATAAAGAAGAAACGGGAACAATTAATCATTTTCCCTTTAACCTTGGTAATTTATAATTTAATAACTGTTTTTAAAGAACCACTTGTTCCTGCTACAAATAACTTCCACGCCACGACCCCGGGTGCGCTACCTTAGAGTTGGGCCCTTTGAAGGAAAGAAACAGGGTCCGACAACATATATATATATATATATATATATATATATATATATATATATATATATATATATATATATATATATATATATATATTGATTTCAATTTATGGAGGGAAATATGAACACCCATTTTTGATGATATATCCAATATCATGGTAACTGTAACTATCAACACTTATATAAATACAAAGTTACAAGAACAACAAACAGTCTGTCGACAAAGGAAAGCAACTTTTAGAGACATTATCGTAAAAATCGCAGTTATCTGAACAAAGCAAATCATTACAATACAAACAACAATAATCAGTCAAATAAGATAAAGAACAATCATTGAACAAAATTGCCGGATATCAATTAGAAGTAATGGTTAAAAGTACCGTCCGGTCTATTTATTCTTTCCCGTACCTGGAAAAAGTCGTAACGTAAACTAACCGAAATACCGTACCGTACTGTACCGTACCTGAAAAATTTCATACCGTACATAAAAACTATCGTACCATACACTAGCAAATACCATACCGTATCTGAAAAATGTCATACCGTACTAGAGCAGAAATGCTGTACCGTACCATACCTAAAAAATGTCGTACCGTACACACCGAAATACCGTACTGTGCCGTACCTAAAAATTTCGTACCGTAAACTAACAAATACTGTACCGTACTGGCGTACCATACACTAACAAATACTGTGCCGTACTGGCGTACCATACACTAAAATACCGTACCGTACCTGAAGAATGTCGTACAGTATACGACCAGACATACCGTACCGTACCTGATAAATTTCGTACCATACTTTAATAGAAATACCGTACCGCACTGTACCGTACTTTCCAGGCCAGTGCTCAGCAAAGACACAGTTCCAATTTAACGACTCAAACAACTACTGTCATTCAGACTCTTGAGTTTCTCAGGCTGTTCTATCAAATCTTTCCTCGTTCAGATTCGACCTTTCGAATTAAATATGAAAGTTAATCTCGTATACTTACGTGTTTTTGTGTGTATGGGTAACCGAGTGGCCTTTGGGTTTATATTAGTCACAATGTATAGTAAATTCAGTATTATTTTCGCTGAAACCATTATTTGATACTTGATTTTTTTATGCTGTCATCGAAAGTCTCCTTGATATGATCAGTATGAAACTCACGCTCAAATCTAGAGCGAATTTACCGTTGCCGAGATATTTACCGACTTTGTTTACGTTTTACTGAACACGACATTATGGTTGTAGTACTATTATTATCTAAAACATTAGATTAATAAACGAATGTCAGAAACATTCAAAGCACACAATAAAATATAGGAAAATGTTTTCATGTCAAAGATGTGATGCGAGTTTAAGGTAAAATCTTACAGTAAATTAGACATCAAACAATATTTGTTGCTTATTATCTGTACCTAATTAAAGGTAACATACGTCTGTATTTAATTTTAACATTCCTATCCGAACCATTATATTTTCAGCTTAGCCTACTCCTTAGCCTCACTGAAATTCAGAATGGCACCGAAATAAAGAAACATCATTTGAAAAAGTGAAATGACAGAATCAACTTACTTTCTGCTGCTGTGTGATACCGTCCCCCCTTGCTCGACGCCACTGGGATTTTGATTCGTAAATTAATTCTATCTTTAACGCTGCCTCCTCCGAAGGACACTTCAAACATCTGTGGGTTGAGCACTTCAGTAATAAGCACCCACCAGAACACACGAACCGAGGAATGAAATTCAAATAAACACCTTTCACGGATCTGTCTTGTTCAATGTACCGGTAAGAACGCCAAACGACTGACTGACTGACTTACTAGCTTAACTAGATAGTTACCAGTGTAATGCCAGCTTGATATTTTAGTACGTTAGCATTAGACTTCTGGGTAATGGTGTCGCGCAGTATGTTGTTCTATCATTTGTCATTAAAAGCCTGACAATATATTCAGAGACAATAATGTATCAGTAACATAAAAACAGGTTCTAAAATTGAGCAATCATTTTCAGCCACCAGTCGATCATTAAACAAACTAGGTGAAACACAAGAGATATTTCCAGAAACTTGATGCCACAGACTTTTATTATTTAATAAAGGGATTTCAGTGTTATCATTGATGCTTTTATTTACTGAATGCCTCCAAGGATAATAACAAAAAGATGGGTTGATAGGTGAGGGTCTACCTCTCGCGAACTTGTAGAGAATCCGTCATAATATCATTTCAGAACTAAGGGTTTCCTCCTGTTCAAGAAGGAAATATCAATATCTCTACATAGTAGACCTATCACTCAAGAGGCATAATAAAATCGCTGAAACTAGCAATTTTCGGCCTATTCTAGACAACAGACAGCTTTTTCTCTAAAGAAAATTACACCCTGCTACATAGTCATGGCACCTGGTAGTGTCCCGTATGCACTAAGATGTACATTAAATTTGACTTCAGATCTTGTTTAAGGGTTGTTTGGACATAAAAAAAACTTGGTCACATGTTCCACAACTGGTCTGTTTTCCACCATTTTTAAATTCAAGATGGCCGCCTGACGAAAATGATAAAAGTCAATAAGTGACCAGAATATACTCAATATGCATATTATTTCAAAGGTCTTGAATAGGAGAATACATGATAGGACGGTTTGACATGAATTTTCATCAGATAAGGATATAAATAAAAAAAAATTAAAATGAAAAGAAAATTATTCATATATAATTGTTTATCTATGTTTCCCAATACTGCGCGGTAGTAAATTTAAGCAAATAAATCATACACTTGTGTAACGAACTATTAATTGTTTGGAAAAAAAAAATCACACTCTCAAACATTTCACATTCCACCATTAAATCATCTTCACTGCCCACTTACATCACGCTTACAGAATTCACAGCAATTAATGTCTGCTACACGGCAAGGACATACATTTGACCTAAAGCATTTTTCACAGGTGCATGGAAGTGGAAAATCCGGGGTTGATTAGGTTCAGAAACAACAAGTTATACCAGGAAGTCACCTTTCAAAATGTAAACCATGATCTAGTGGATTCAGCATATTTATGGTAGCTTTTGTGGCATTTGTCCAGTGATAACATTGCCAAAAAGCTCGCTTAATATGAAGCTGTATGCTATTTGAAGTTGGAGCAAGTCTTTCAAAATTGTTTTTAGTGCTTTTATGATGGCACAGGAAATATCGCAGCTCATTAAATGTATCTGTGTTGACTCCACCAGTGGCTCGGGCAAGAAACTGCTCTGCTTTGATTTCCATATCATGAGAAATTTCTTTATTTTTTCTAAAATCTTGATTAACTCCATTCCACCTTGCTCTGCTGCCTTGAATACAGCAAACTTCGTTGAAACCTTGCTGGTCGTGTCACAACCACTAAGTGCATGGACAGCTGGAAGTACAGAAACTAGTGCTCTTGACATTGTCAGTACTAAATCATGGACTGGCAATTCCCTTTTGGTGTTGGCTTGTCCACAAAGGACCCATAGCTCCTCTAGACCACTGAATTTCCAAGTTTCACTGAAGTGGTACAGTAGACATACTAAAACATCTGTATCTGGTGAAGCCACTATGACTCTCTTGAATAATTCTGTGCAAGTGGCATGGTTGATATGTAACAACATTCTATCATCAGCCTCTTTGTGTTGACAATGATGTGTCGGTACATCCACAACGGTTTGAGAGCTGATTCTTAGGCACTTATACAAGTCATCTTCATGAGAACCTCCAAGGTATATAGGTATGGACATATTTTCTGTACCTTGAGTCACTTTCTCAATTAACCACTTGATGAAAAATTCTTGCAGCCTTACCATGTCATTAAAAAAAGGCTTAAAAAACCAGCTCCACAGAAAGTACCTTTCTCAGGCACTACTCAACCTACAGCTATTGTCTTTGATTTCATGGCATATGCTAGAAAATTATCAGTGACACAGTTGAAGCTGAAAACATTTGGTGATATGGCAGCTCACTTGCAGAAAATATTTTCTTGTGTGTCAGCCACTTGCAAACGAATTGATGTTGTCTTTGATATTTATGACCTACTAAGCATTTCAACGCCCGTGTCTTATCGTATTGTAATTACATCTAAACTACATTGCTGATTGACATGGCATTGTAAAGCAGTTCGTTTTAGACCTTCCCCTATTTATGAAAAATACAATAAGGTATGTACTCCCTCTCGTTGATGAAATTTATATCGATACATCATTAGAATAAGCTGGGTGAAGGTATAGTCATTAATATGACAATAGGCAACTCAGCCGCTAAGACGGCTCAGGTGTGAAGTGTGGATCATGACGTATGACTGACGTTTACCTTTGCCCCACCTCCCATTCATGGATGACCCCGTGCGTACACTAAAATATATTGATACTCGATGGGATTTAAGGATACTTAGCCTATGCTGTTTAAGAATGAATTTATATCTGGTCTTAGTAAGTTGAGATTATATCCCTGAGCAATCAATTCAAAGAAATTATCAATTTGTCACCTGAACACTGATTAGTCTATGAGCAAGGGTGTCAAGTCAGATTCGGAGACCTTTGACAGGAAGCAACGTTAGCCGGAGCATTGTGTTTTGCTGTATTCGTATTCACCTGAATATAATAGCATTTACAATATGGCCAACATAATGAGCAATTGTCCGCAAGGTTGCCGTAATATGCTCATATTGCGACTCTTCAACGTCTTTAAGAAGGAGCAAGAAAACAATCGTTTGAGGATTAGCCTGAATAGGTATATAGGTATCGTCTTTTACACTTTCCCACCCTCTAATGGAGTTGCCAAGAGGCAAGAATTATATTTAGCTTAAAATAAAATAAGGTTTCCTGAAAATTTCAGATTCCTTTTCATTGTGTTTACAAGAATGTCTAGCATAAAATCAAGCAGATACCACATTAGCACTCTTGCGTATTCTTAATTACGGGGGAAACGTCCTCTTAGATAATTTATACTTTGTTATTTTTCCTTCTATCCTTAAAACGGTGTATCGGACAAGCAAAGGCATCAACACCGAAGTTGTCCGGAGAATAAATTCTGGAAGGCGTACTTTAGACACAAATGGATCTATAAGGTCTGGACAATTATATGCTACATGATAGAAAAAAAGGCATTATCCCAAGATTTTATCGAAGAAACTCAAGAGGCAAAAATATTCATTGCATATCTAGCGAAATTTTATTGTAGAGGGCAAAATTCATTTTGAAGTTGGTATTGCATTGTTTTTATTTAATTTATATATATATATATATATATATATATATATATATATATATATATATATATATATTCATTATTTTTCTTGCATTATGTGAATAGCCCCTTGAAAAAGAGGGAAAAATTATTGTTGCTACCAACAAACTGTCCTGTGAAGTTTTTAATTCGCTATTTAAATTACTTGGCCTCGAGGGGAGGGGGTGTAATTTTTTTTGTTTTCATATTTTGGATAAGATGTCAAAATATTAACATTTAGTTAATCGGACGTCTGGCAATGCAGTTTTTAGAGAGTACATTAACAAAACACGCTGAAATGATGACTGAGTTGCAAGTATACTGTTAGGGAAGTTTGCGTCTTTATTCTTGGTATGACCCAAAAGTAATGGGACCCCTTTTGTTAGCGAAAGGGCTCATGAACCTTTGGAAAGGGCCATAGTTGCCAAATTTTCATCCATAAATTATCGTACATCAGCCTCAAAATTATCGTATTTTCCTGATTATTATCGTACACACCTTGAAACTGGTCGGTTTTTAGGTATTTTCTCTTAAAATGGGTTTAAATTAGAGTAATTTATGCTTTTTATTGCATAGTTACAATTTCCAAAATTATCGTACATGACAGAAAATGTCAGCATTTTTATCATCTAAGACCTCCAATTATCGTACATGTAAGATGATTATTGTACGAATGGCAATACTGGATAGGGGTAATAAGGTTTCGTTCCGAAGCAGAGAGGGATATGCCAAATGTCGTTACCTAATCCAAACGGTGCAACCATTTTTAATGCTGTATGATCAGTTTTATGACAATCCATGGCGTTGCGTTGCAATTAAGAAAACAAAAGCTATGTCGTCTTATTTTATCCATACTCATCAAAATCCATAAAAAGAACACCTGTAATGGCCCAATCTAAAGCAACCCTACCCCACTACCACGTCACTCTCATCCCACCCACCCCACGATCATGCTCCACCCTATCCCATAGGGCTGTTTGATTGGCCGCCTGTTTATCAGCTAATGAACGGGGACCGGCTGGGTAACTTTTTTCTTTAGTGACAGGAATTTGATTGATTACCTATTTGATAGATGCAATAATGGCCATTTGCTGTGGAAATGCGATTTGTTCATTGAATTTTAGTTTAGCGGTGCCATAGTTTTTCTTTTTTTCCCTCAAAAATGGTCATTTTCAAACTCTATCTTCTTTTTTGCTATTTACTGTGATTTCATGAAATGTACATGAGAAATAGGTTTGGTTCAGAGCTACAATAATCTGATTTGACTTTTAGAGAATAGTTATCATTTTCCGAGTTATGGGTTTTTTCCTGTTTCCCACTTTTTCTTTAAGTGGAAAAAGTGGGAAATAAAGGAAAAGAACTCATAACTGAAAAAAAATAACTATTCCTAAAAAGTCAGATTAAATTCTTGTAACTCTGAACCTATTGTATTACACAAATAGATTTCATGAACTCACAGTAAATAGCAAAACAGAAGAGTTTGAAAATGGCAATTTTTCTTGGAAAAAATTATGGCATCGCAAAACCAAAATTCGCTGAACAAAAATTTCTTCCACAGCAGATGGCCACTATCTGTTATCAAATAGGCTATGAATCCTATTCCTGCCGTAAAAAAAAAAAAAAAAAAAAAATTTACCCAGCCGGTCCCCTCAAGGAAAGGATTCATATAATGGAATGAAAGGCTGCAATATACTAAGACTGTCAATTATATGCCTTGAACCTTCAGAGATCCATCAAGAGTAAACTTGATTAAAATGGTTGTTCTTTATCATTGCAGACCATACGACCGTGTTGCTGAGGTATTCAATATGTCAACCAATTCCGTTTGTAGGATGATCAACCGCCACACAAGGTCACGCCCAGTTGTAGGGCAACAAGTACCACCACCAACCCCAATGCCATCATCAACCCAGCTGGCATCACCAACTCTGCTGCTATCATCAACCCAGCTGCCAACACCAACTCCACTGCCATCATCAACCCAGCTGCCACCACCGACTCCACTGCCATAATCAACCCAGCTGCCAACACCAACTCCACTGCCATCATCAACCCAGCTATCACTATCAACTACACTGCCATCATCATCCCTGCTACCACCACCGACTCCACTGCCATCATCATCCCAGCTGCCATCATCAGTGCTAACACCTCCATCAAAATCAGTACAAATGTCTACCACACAGTCACCAGAAACCGTGCCATTAATTCAACAGATGAACGTATACGATGAGTTCACTATTGGTAATATTCGCAGATTTGTACACCAGAAGTTTTCAGCCAAGCAAAATTTCACAATTTCAACTCTAACAAAAGATCTAAAGAAGGAGGGAATAATACCACAAAAAACGTCAGAAACTTCTTTATGGCGAATACTTCATAAGATGGGATTTTGCTATAAGACAGCTCAGCGGAAAATTTATGCAAGAAGAGTCTTTAGATATAGTCTGCAAAAGAATCCGTGCTCTCAGGTCTCTCAGACAGTTCCGCGAAGAAGGAAGGGAGGTGGTATATGTAGACGAAACTTGGTTTACAACAAGGATGAGTCACAACAAAGAGTGGGTGGACTCCACTCAGCCATGCAGTAGTGCCACCTATAGCCGTCAGGTACCACCAGGTGAAGGTGAACGTTTTGTCGTGGTAGCAGCCGGTACCAGCAACGGTTTTGTTAATGAGGCCTTTTTATGTTATGCCGCCAGGAACAGCAGTGGAGACTATCATGGTGAAATGAATGCTCAACTGTTCCTCAGATGGCTCACTATGCAATTGCTGCCTTCACTAGAAGAACCATCAGTGCTCGTCATCGATAATGCGCCATACCACAGTCAACTTACAGAGGGGACGCATTGTCCAAATACTGCCACCAAAAGAGATGACCTGATAAGATGGTTAGAGCGGCACAATATCCCTTACCCACCATACGCCAAGCGACCTGAGCTGTTGTCATTATGCAAGGAGAACAGACCACCTCCCCAGTACACTGTTGATAACACCATTCGTGAGTGGGGACATGAGGTAGTCCGGTTACCACCAGCACATCCAGAGCTTAATGCAATTGAGCAAGTATGGGGTGTCATGAAAAGATATGCACGCTCTTCCCTACACCGCTTTACCCGAGCAGATCTTATGGCGCGGTTAGGGGAGGCAAAATTGTGTGCAACAAAAGAAGTGTGGGCTGGTGCCATTAAGCGTTCTGAAGCATTTGAAAGGGAATATTGGTTAGCAGACAATGTCCACGACATCATGGATCCTGTAATCATAACCCTTTCCAGTAAGGATGAAGAGCATGATTTCATTTAAGATGATGCTGATTTGTAAAATTAAAGGGTTGAGAAAATGTATGTCTGTGTTCCTTTTATTTTCTACCTTTGGTCTTTTGACATATTCGTTGTAACAATTAAAATGCACTGCATTATTATTTATAATGATATGAAATAAAATAATTTCCCTTCATATACTATGAACATCCCACCACCCCTATCCATTCAGTCGACCTCATTATGACTACTATAATTTGATCACACACATTTACTTCACATGTGAAAGGGGGATGCATATATAAGTTAAGCCATACTTGATGCAGCATATATATATATATATTATATATATATATATATATATATATATATATATATATATATATATATATATATATATATATAATGTATATATATATATATGTATATATATATATATATATATGTATACGAGAGAATACATTCCAAAAAACTCGGCAACAGTACGCCCCCCAAAGCTAATGGTTCTGGGAAGATAAGAATAAGCTGAATCTAAAAAATCAGAAACAAAGTTGGTATTATTATCCCAGTAATATCATAGCTACCTTCAAACGACAAATACATATAATTTAGTTTTGAAATAGGTCCATCAATATTGCAAATATTCAAAGGAAGATCAGTTAATTACTCAAGGGCAAAAAACTCAACTGAATTCAAGTTTTAGAATTATTCCTACGAAACCAAACATCAGTGTTCTTTCAACCTTACCACAGACCAACAAGCTTGCCAACCTATTTTACTACACGTTAGTAGTCGTTCATGAATGGGAGGGTGTGGCAAAGGAAGAAGTCATACGTCACGATAGCATACAACTGGAACCGCCTCTAGTGGCTGAGTTGCCCATTGTCATATTAATGACTATGCCTTCACTCAGGTTTTTTTTAATAATGTATCGATATAAATTTCATCAACGAGAGGGAGTACATACCTTATTGTATTTTTCCTAAATAGGGGAAGGTCTAAAACGAACTGTTTTACAATGCCATGTCAATCAGCAATGTAGTTTAGATGTAATTACAATAATACGATAAGACACGGACGTTGAAATGCTTAGTAGGTTAAAATTTTCTTGAATACACAAAGGTTGAAAAGACGAGCTACTGAAGGTGTCAAATTTCCTAGAGGTTCGGAATGGGTTGAGGGTGTCATCTGTAGGTTTGACAGAAGAAAACGATAGTTAAATACAACTGTTCTGCATGACTTCACAAGCACTCGGTACCGAGCAATTCCCAGCTTCCTGTGTTAAGTAAAGGTATTGGAAAAGAGGCGAGGGAAAACGAAAGTTATTGGCCATTTAGCTATAATACTGCAGTAACGACGGACAGTACACTGAACTGTTGAGATAATGGGTGTACTGCTCAGAACTGCACTAGTGTGGACGCAGCCTTATTGACCATTTAATATACTGCGGTAACGCTGGCCACTACACTGAACTGTTGAGGTAATGGGTTTACTGCTCAGGACTGCACTCGTATGGGAGTTAATCCAGTGGCCAAGAGTTAACCCAGAGATTAAAGAATGGGTTATTGTGTCAAAGGTTAGGCTGAGAGGAACTAGAGGTGTAAAGCTAAGAACTGGAGTCCCACTCTAGTCAGTGTTGAGGTAAGCCAAGGCAATTCGAAGGTGCTGCTTGCTGCTCAGAGGTATTCTTCTTCTTCTTTTAACGTGCTGTATCCCATTTTTTGTATGGGGTAAGCACGTTGCCTTCTTTGAAGGACTTTGATTTGGCTTTGGGGTTGACCATAGTCTCGATCAGAGGTATTACCTATTCAAATAACCTTAGTGACAGTATAGTGTTGAACAAAATATTCAAATGATGGGCAGTACCCGATTTAGCTATCAAAGTTCCAAATGATGAAGTAGGTATTAGTGTTGTCATTGTTCAAAATACCACTGTTGAATGCTATTATGACATTTGGTTGCGTATTGCCTAGTAAATAAAACACTTGACAGCTTCCAGAATCACTGGTAGCTGTCAAAGTGTAGGAATTTCGGAGGTTTTATGGGTATACAGAACGATGACTTGTGTGTGGTCTGAATTCTGAGAATATGAAAGGAGTGTCAAAAAGTATTAACGAGTGTCAAAAAGTGTTAATAGCATTAATTTGCAAAAACAAGGTGCGAGAATTTTACTGAATTAATAGTACTTACTGACTTTTAAAGTCAATGCAAGGCCCATGCATATTTAAGAAAATAAGTCAAGTGGACCACTTAGTATTTATTTACTCTTGTTTGGCTTCTAAGATGGGTTTCTATGATTAATTTGTACATCTTGTTAGATACTAAAGTAAACAAGATTATCAAGTGTAAGTGACAAAATGAAAAAAAATTCTAAATTCTATATTCAGTTCAACTTCTCTAACAATTTTCTACATTTATGCGAACGTTATTTTGCTTTTGTGTTCAGGTGATATCGCGTGAAAATATTGACGTCTTCGTTTTGTTCCACTCACAGGTTTCGCAAACTCCTGCTCCCCTCCTTTTGGCTCCATCCCGAGGTGTCTCGCTTTGTGTCGTGTTGAAGCCACTTCCACCAAAGGCTTATATTGACATCTGTCAATCAAACGTCGTGTTTCCTTCACCTGACGACGCTCATTAAGTAAGGTGTGGCGAGTCAACTTCCTTCTTCCTTGTGTCAATGGAATAGTTTCCAGGAAATGGCTGTTTCAGAGTTTTCCTTAGGAAAGAGTAGCTCCTCTTCCATGGTGCTATTTTGACTCATGTTCTTTCTCATATATATATATATATATATATATATATATATATATATATATATATATATATATATATATATACATATATATATATATATAACTACATATATATATATATATATATATATATATATATATATATATATATATATATATATATAAATTATTAAAAACCAACAGGCCAATCCATTCTCAAATCCCGTTTATATATACACACGAATCGCTCTCTCTCTCTCTCTCTCAATAACCCACTCAATATATATATATATATATATATATATATATATATATATATATATATATATATATATATATATATAATATCGAAAGTGGGTTATTGAGAGAGAGAGAGAGATTCGTATGTATATATGAACTTGGGATTTGAGAATGAATTGGCCTGTTGGTTTTTTAATAAATTTTCTAACGCTCATTGCCAACGATTAATGAGAGAGAGAGAGAGAGAGAGAGAGAGAGAGAGAGAGAGAGAGAGAGAGAGAGAGAGAGAGAGAGACACGAAAGCAACACTTAACACTATGATAACTCGATTGCTTTATTGCCCATTACTCGCATGCAAATGTTTTGTGCTTTTAAAAAACAGAAAAAATCATTGAACGAATTCGCATTAAAATTGAGACTTAAAGGCTTTCGCCAGAGGGAAAAAATGGCGCCAATCATAGAAGCGCCGCTTATGAATATGGAACCTGATTCATTTTGAAGGATCGAGTTGATTTCAAAAGCGATTCGATTCTGCCAACGAGAGGTGGGTTTAATAGCCGGTTGCTATCGCTCTGTCAAAGGAATTAGGCGGTGTGTGTCTTGGTTTGGTTATATATGTCTGTCGTTATATGAACATTGGAATTTAGGTAAAACGATGGTGATCCTTCAGAAAACTATTATTATTATTATTATTATTCTTATTATTATTATTATTATTATTATTATTCAGAAGAGTTGCTTTAATTATACCCTTGGTTATTTAAGTATTTAAAACTATTAATTAGACCGTAAGTCTTTAAAGAAAAAAATATTATTATTATTATTATTATTATTATTATTATTATTATTATTATTATTAACTTGTTCATTTATCTTGCGTACAGGCATCAAAGATAAAAAAAATAACAATTTTGTTGTTAAGACTGATCGATTTAGTAATATTCCGAGAGATAAAATTCCGCAGATTTGCTGTTAATCAGAATTTTGCTTCCCCAGTGACTGAAGGCTTCTTAGCACCAACATTCTTAGGAGACCGAACGAATATGTCTTCTTTTTTTTGATTTTCGCAAGAGGCTTTGAGCTGATACCCTTAAACACACGTAGGCCTCCTCTTTTCCCACAGACATAAAGAGGATTTACCAATAGCACTCTTACAAAGAGGACTATATAAAACCTCTTTTTTCTCTCCATACTCTATCGGGACTTTGTGAGCTTTTTTTTTTTTCCTCCCAAAGCCTTTGAGGCGATTACTTCCAACACTCTTTCGAGGAAGGTTTGATAGGCCCTGTCTTTTTTTATAAAGAAAAAAATTTTTTTTTTTTGGATTCTCTTGACTACTGTGGGGGAAAGTACGAACAGCCTCTTTTTCCACTAGTAAATAATCATTTTACGTAAAGGAAATGCAATAATAATAACTTACTAATAATATTGTAAAAGTAGGTCAGTGATGTTAGATAATCGAATCGATTTTCTCCTAAAAAAAATTATTCCCGGAAGTATTTACATATAAAAATGCCTACCATAACTATTATAATGTATATTCGTTTTCATATAACATAACTTTGAGAATCTAGAAAAGTCTAACATCTCTGTTATCTAGTCAAGGTATATATGTTATTTATGTTTTGCGATTTCCAAAATTCTCTAGAAATTCAAAACATTCTTGCAGTATGAATTCTTGCATTCCATGAATTCAACGTCATTTGATGGACATTCATAAAACTTCCTAAAAATATCTAATAAAAGTTTTAGTTTTCTGTAAAAGAAAACTATTGTGCCGGCTTTGTCTGTCCGTCCGCACTTTTTGTGTCCGCACTTTTTCTGTCCGCCCTCAGATCTTAAAAACTACTGAGGCTAGAGGGCTGAAAATTGATATGTTGATCATCCACCCTCCAATCATCAATCATACCAAATTGCAGCCCTCTAGCCTCAATGGTTTTTATTTGATTTAAGGTTAAAGTTAATCATAATCGTACGTCTGTCAACTCTACAGGTACCAACAACACAGGCCACCACCGGACCATGGTTGAGTTTTATGGGCCGCGGCTAAGACTTTCATGGGTCGTAGGTTATGCTACCACCGGACGGTGGCTGAGTTTCATGGGCCACGGAAGAAAGTTTCATACAGCATTATACGCTGTACAGAAAACTCGATTTTTCACTTGTTTCTTTAGAATTCACAAATGTAAAGGTGATTTGCTACGCCGAGTGACAGAGAATTTTCATCCTGAATGACCCTGTAGAGAAAGACTGATTTTATGACCTCTTTTTATCCGACTTGGTCCGTGATATTTCTTTGTTCTACTAAATGACCCAGAGTTTCTTTATCGCCAGCGGATGCCATCCTTATATTCACTTAACATTATTCCTGTGATAACTATGTAGGTCACTGACTTATTTTTCTTCTTCTTCTTCTTCTTCTTCTTCTTCTTCTTCTTCGTCTTCTTCTTCTTCTTCTTCTTCTTCTCCTCTTTCTCTGCTCCTTCTTCTTCTTCGTCTTCTCTATCTTTCCGTTGGTCATTTTGCAGTGGGTATGATTCTCCCATCACGAGCTAGAGGGATAGGGTATGATTTCTTAGGGAAAGGAGCGGCTTAGGGCACGTTTCTTTAAGCCGCTGTGAGCATTAGCGGTGCTTTAAGGACCTGATGGTTAGTCAACTATGATTGATCACAAGTCAATGGCTCGAAGCCTCATGATATAATAATTGTAGGCAACTTGGAGGTTACTTATTTCAGGATTATTTTTTTCTAATAGCAGGATGATACACACACATATAATACATATATGTATGTATATATATACATACATACATACATACATATATATGTATGTATGTAACTATATATATATATATATATATATATATATATATATATATATATATATATATATATATATATATATACATATACATACACACATGAGTTCCCAACAACAATAACTCCTGACCCCTTTGGGTACATTCTGTCTCTCTCTCTCTCTCTCTCCATCCACTTGATTGATTGCTTCATCACTTACTCCGCGCTTTTTCTCTCCCTGCTTTTTCCATCTGTCGCGTCGCCTTACTGGAAAATGTTCTGGTCTGGGTCGACGTCTTGTCATTTCTCTCTCTCTCTCTCTCTCTCTCTCTCTCTCTCTCTCTCTCTCTCTCTCTCTCTCTCTCTCTCAGCCGCAGCCAGTCCTCTTCCATGCTTTGCATATTTCGATTGCACTTGTAATATTGTTTGTTTGTGCCGTTGGCTCTCCGCTCCGCCCCCGGCAGTTTTTTCTTCGTTGGTCTGGACTCTTGCAATAAAGTCTCGTTCAAGACTTATTATTATTATTATTATTTTTTGTCGAGCTTTCGACGTTTTGTCTTTTGTTCGATTTTTTTTCTCTCCGTCAACTCCTTCTTCACTTTACTTTTCCTCTCTTATTTTCCTTTTTCGTCCTTTATCTTTCCTTTGCTTTAGACCTTTATCCTTCCTTTGCTTTAGATTTTATTTTCAACTTGCATCATATTTCTTACTATTTTCATTTATGTGAATATTTTTGAAGTTGAAAAACAAATAATCAGAATAGGGAAATCTACGAGAGAGAGAGAGAGAGAGAGAGAGAGAGAGAGAGAGAGAGAGAGAGAGAGAGAGAGACAGAGAGACAGAGCAGAAGAAATTAGTTATAACGAATATGACATATGTGATAAAATATATAAAGTATAGACTTGTATCGTGTAAGATTCTTAGAACACGTAGACAGACTAATAGAATGTTTGAAAGAAAAATATGAAATATACGTGGATTAAAGATATATATGTATATATATATATATATATATATATATATATATATATATATATATATATATATATATATATATATCTATATATATATACATGTATGTTGTGTATATACTGTATATGCATGTATGTATGTATATGTATGTATGTATATGTATATATGTATGTATATGTATCTATATCATACACTCTACTATTTCTATAACGGCTGACGAAAATGCACCCAAGGCAAAAATGCTGTTGAACATCCAGAGAAAACATTTGCAGTCTTCGCCATTACTACACTATAACAGTCCATCACTTCCAACCGCCGCGTGACAAGCAATTTGGTTATCTCGACTTCCTGTCTCACTCCTTTTTTCTTTTCTGTGACATTACCGCTGGAAATATAACCGCTTCTGGAGCGGCCGGTTAGCCCGGAGAGATATTGTATTAAGTGAATGGAAATCGGACCAGTGAAAATGTCCTTCTCGCGTTCTTGGAAGAAGCTCTTGAGGGAGAAGGCGCGAAAGAATCTTCCTCGTGGGACGTCACAAATTTCCCCTTTTGGTAAATGTAAGGATGAGGAGGGAGAGAGAGAGAGAGAGAGAGAGAGAGAGAGAGAGAGAGAGAGAGAGAGAGAGAATATGCAGTATCAAGGACGTCAAAAACCTTCTGGTTTAGAAATGTGTTTGTGTTTGTGTGTTTGTGAGAGAGAGAGAGAGAGAGAGAGAGAGAGAGAGAAGGGGGGAGGAGAGAGAAACGGGTTAGGAGAAAGAGAGAGAGAGAAAATACTTCAGCAAGGACGTCGAAACCTTCTGCTTTAGGAATGTGTTTGTGTGTGTGTGTGTGTATGAGAGAGAGAGAGAGACAGACAGACAGACAGACAGAGCCAGAGAGAGAGAGAGAGAATGTGCCGCCTCAAGGAAGTTACAAACCTGTTTTAGAAATGTATTTGCGTGGGTATTTGTGTGTGTGTGTTTGTGAGAGAGAGAGAGAGAGATAGAGAGAGAGAGAGAGAGAAAGCGAGTGGGACAGATAGTGTCAATAGCTTCCTCTTTTCTGAAAAAAAGATAGAGTAAAACGATAAGGAATGAGGAAAAACAAAAAAGAAAATAGAGAAAAATAAAAAAAAAGAACATCGCAAAAGAACCAGCCCCCAATTGCCGCCACACCTGGTGAGAGAGGACCGACCTCTCAAGTAATTAAAACTTCGTCACATTTTCTTTACAGCGAACTTTAATTAGAGGGAAAAATGCCTTTACGTAACGTTTACTCTATTTTTCTTTTTAAATTTTTTGCTTGGTAATGTTCCATCACGTAAGTGGGGGGGGGGGTGTTTGTGACGGCCAATAATGGATTTTGATGTCATTATTGTTTCGATGATAATATGGGATATTTTGACATTTTTTATATTTTGAGCTATGCTTTTAGGATCGTCATAGTAGCTAAGTAATTACGAATGAAGCTGACATGTGATTGGTAATTAAAATCTAGTAGTTTCGAGGAATGTATATATATATATATAAAAGTATATATATACATGTAATTTATATATATATATATATATATATATATATATATATATATATATATATATATATATATATATATATATATATATATATATATATACACACATACACACTCGTTTCATATCTTAAAATATTCAAAGAAAATATATCCCGAGCAATTGCATCGCAGAGAAGCACCAAAGCAATTTCACCCGCCGGGTCATAATTTCATTAGCAAACATCGGTGTTAAATTCGTTTTATGTCCTCACGTTTGTAAGTTCTTATTCTCTGTTTATATTGGCCCCCGCTGGATTTGGAGATGGGGCGACTATTCCGTCCGCATTCATGACCCCATTCTGTTCTACAGTGAGATTACAGTTAAAAAAAAGCTTACAGTTTGAAAAATCTTCGAAATTGCTGTGTTAAATATGGCGTCCTCGCCTTTTTAAGCCTTTCGTTTCTGCTCTAACGGCTCTCTTGTTTTGGGAATGGCAACTTTTATTGCTTTATTCTCTTTATTCCAATGCCCTGGGTAGTGTCGTCAGTGGACCTCGTGTGGTGCACTGTAGGCATTACTAAGGGGCTTTGCAGGGCCCTAGCTGCAACCCCTTTCAATCCTTTTATTGTACCTCCTTTCATATTCTCTTTCTTCCATGTTACTTTCCTCGACCCTCTCCTCACAATTGATTCATAGTGCAACTGCTTTGAGGTTTTCCTCCTGTTACTTAACCTTTCAGACCTTTTACTGTCAATTTCCGTTTCAGCGCTGAATGACCTCATAGGTCCCAGTGCTTGGCCGTTGGCCTAAATTCTGTATTTATTCATTCATTCATTTATTCCACTAATTTCAGCCCCGTTATCAGCTGATACTAATTTGGTCATAGAAGGAATTCTTTTTGTTTAATTTTTCTATTCACCACTTTACAAAGAGCCTGAGAGCTATTAAGGGGAAGTATCCTCTATTGAGGTATACTCAGCGCTTAGGTAAAGCTTGAAAAAAGTGTTTAGTATAGCTAAGAGTATAATTATAAGGCGAGGAGTAACCCATAAACGAGTTTTTGCTCATTTATGGTAAGGTTTAAGCTAGCAGATTTGAATAAGGAAAGAGGTTACCGTTTAGTATTCCAATTCAAGTACAGAGTAGGCTAATGTTTTTTGCCTTTACTGAGAGAATAGACAGAATTCTTATGAGGAGGAGAAAGGTCCAGACTTTTTTTAATGTCCACTAAATGCGTATAATACTTTAACACGATTAAAACACTGACAGATCTATGTAAGCAGACAGACAAATAACAGTGTGATTGTTTTACAGTCACAATCACTCTGCTTTACACATTAATGCGATCATGGGAAAATTTTCAAAATATGTGATTAAATCTTATTAGAAGCCTTATGTTACTTTTTCGACAGTTGTGCAAAAATATTTGTACATCAACAAAATTTTAGGTAGTTTTAGTATTTCGTTTGCAGGTTTTGGTAACGTGAGCTCAGCATTTTAAGATAAAGCTCTCAATGTGCTTTGAGAGTTTCCATGTATCAGATGGTATTGGGAAATAGAACTTATTGGAATTGTGCTTCTAGATTTCCTTTATTTTAAGACACTGTGATGGGACTTAATTTCTTCCGTGATGTTCGAGTCTTGATGTTGCACCATCGTTTATCTTGCAATGGTCCTTGAGTCTAGTTATGTTCGAGTCCTAACATAGCATCTCTGCTTATTTTGCAATTATGTTCGAGTCCTGAACTGCACCTTTGCTAAGGTGCAATGATGTTCGAGTCCTAAATTGCACCTTTGCTAAGCTGCAATGATGTTCGAGTCCTAAATTGCACCTTTGCTAAGCTGCAACGATGTTCGAGTCCTAAATTGCAACTTTGCTAATCTGCAATGATGTTCGAGGCTTAAATTGCGCCTGTGCTAAGCTGCAATGAGGTTCGAGTCCTAAATTGCACCTTTGCTAAGCTGCAATGATTTTCGAGTCCTAAATTGCAACTTTGCTAATCTGCAATGATGTT
>JANJGK010003763.1:0-77825 GCA_039081455.1 Macrobrachium rosenbergii
GAAATTTAATGGAGATTTTTGATTGGTAGGAATGTTGCAAAAGAAGCAGCAAAATTTGATGGAGATATGTTATTTCATATGCAACTTATTGGGAAATTTACTGGACATACAAGCTGAGAAATTTAAAGGAGAGACAAGGTATACAGAGAAATTTAATGGAGATTTTTGAAAGGTAGAAATGTTGGGAAAGAATCAGCAAAATTTGATGGAGATATGCTATTTCATATGCAACTTATTGGGAAATTTACTGGACATACAAGCTGAGAAATTTAAAGGAAAGACAAGGTGTACAGAGAAATTTAAAGGAGATTTTTGAAAGGCAGGAATGTTGGGAAAGAAGCAGCAAAATTTAATGGGAAAGAAGCAGCAAAATTTGATGGAGATATGCTATTTCATATGCAACTTATAGGGAAATTTACTGGACATACAAGGTGAGAAATTTAAAGGAGAGACAAGGTATACAGAGAAATTTGATGGAGATTTTTGATTGGTAGGAATGCTGGGAAAGAAGCAGTAAAATTTGATGGGAAAGAAGCAGCAAAATTTGATGGAAATATGCTATTTCATATGAAACTTATTGAGAAATTTACTGGACATACAAGCTGAGAAATTTAGAGGAGAGACAAGGTATACAGAGAAATTTGATGGAGATTATTGAAAGGCACGAATGTTGGGAAAGAAGCAGCAAAATTTGATAGAGATATGCTATTTCATATGCAACTTATTGGGAAATTTACTGGACATACAAGCTGAGAAATTTAAAGGAGAGACAAGGTATACAGAGAAATTTAATGGAGATTTTTGAAAGGTAGGAATGTTGGGAAAGAAGCAGCAAAATTTGATGGAGATGTGCTATTTCATATGCAACTTATTGGGAAATTTACTGGACATACAAGCTGGGAAATTTAAAGGAGAGACAAGGTATACAGAGAAATTTGTTGGAGATTTTTGAAAGGTAGGAATGTTGGGAAAGAAGCAGCAAAATTTGATGGAGATATGCTATTTCATAGGCAACTTACTGGGGAATTTACTGGACATACAAGCTGAGAAATTTAAAGGAGAGACAAGGTATACAGAGAAATTTAATGGAGATTTTTGAAAGGTAGGAATGTTGGGAAAGAAGCAGCAAAATTTGACGGGAAAGAAGCAGCAAAATTTGATGGAGATATGCTATTTCATATGCAAATTATTGGGAAATTTACTAGACATACAAGCTGAGAAATTTAAAGGAGAGACAAGGTATACAGAGAAATTTGATGGAGATTTTTGAAAGGTAGGAATGTTGGGAAAGAAGCAGCAAAATTTGATGGAGATATGCTATTTCATATGCAACTTATTGTGAAATTTACTGGACATACAAACTGAGAAATTTAAAGGAGAGACAAGGTATACAGAGAAATTTGATGGAGATTTTTGAAACGTAGGAATGTTGGGAAAGAAGCAGCAAAATTTGATGGGAAAGAAGCAGCAAAATTTGATGGAGATATGCTATTTCATGTGCAACTTATTGGGAAATTTACTAGACATACAAGCTGAGAAATTTAAAGGAGAGACAAGGTATACAAAGAAATTTGATGGAGATTTTTCAAAGGTAGGAATGTTGGGAAAGAAGTAGCAAAATTTGATGGAGATATGCTATTTCATATGCAACTTATTGGGAAATTTACTGGACATACAAGCTGAGAAATTTAAAGGAGAGACAAGGTATACAGAGAAATTTAATGGAGATTTTTGAAAGGTACGAATATTGGGAAAGAAGCAGCAAAAATTTGATGGGAAAGAAGCAGCAAAATTTGATGGAGATATACTATTTCATATGCAACTTACTGGGGAATTTACTGGACATACAAGCTGAGAAATTTAAAGGAGAGACAAGGTATACAGAGAAATTTAATGGAGATTTTTGAAAGGTAGGAATGTTGGGAAAGAAGCAGCAAAATTTGATGGGAAAGAAGCAGCAAAATTTGATGGAGATATGCTATTTCATGTGCAACTTATTGGGAAATTTACTGGACATACAAACTGAGAAATTTAAAGGAGAGATAAGGTATACAAAGAAATTTGATGGAGATTTTTGAAAGGTAGGAATGTTGGGAAAGAAGCAGCAAAATTTGATGGAGATATACTATTTCATATGCAACTTATTGGGAAATTTACTAGACATACAAGCTGAGAAATTTAAAGGAGAGACAAGGTATACAGAGAAATTTGATGGAGATTTTTGTAAGGTAGGAATGTTGGGAAAGAAGCAGCAAAATTTGATGGAGATATGCTATTTCATATGCAACTTATTGGGAAATTTACTAGACATACAAGCTGAGAAATTTAAAGGAGAGACAAGGTATACAGAGAAATTTGATGGAGATTTTTGTAAGGTAGGAATGTTGGGAAAGAAGTAGCAAAATTTGATGGAAATATGCTATTTCATATGCAACTTATTGGGAAATTTACTAGACATACAAGCTGAGAAATTTAAAGGAGAGACAAGGTATACAGAGAAATTTGATGGAGATTTTTGTAAGGTAGGAATGTTGGGAAAGAAGCAGCAAAATTTGATGGAGATATACTATTTCATATGCAACTTATTGGGAAATTTACTAGACATACAAGCTGAGAAATTTAAAGGAGAGACAAGGTATACAGAGAAATTTGATGGAGATTTTTGTAAGGTAGGAATGTTGGGAAAGAAGCAGCAAAATTTGATGGAGATATGCTATTTCATATGCAACTTATTGGGAAATTTACTAGACATACAAGCTGAAAAATTTAAAGGAGAGACAAGGTATACTGAGAAATTTAATAGAGATTTTTGAAAGGTAGGAATATTGGGAAAGAAGCAGCAAAAATTTGATGGGAAAGAAGCAGCAAAATTTGATGGAGATATACTATTTCATATGCAACTTATTGGGAAATTTACTGGACATACAATCTGAGAAATTTAAAGGAGAGATAAGGTATACAGAGAAATTTGGTGGAGATTTTTGAGAGGTAGGAATGTTGGGAAAGAAGCAGCAAAATTTGATGGAGATATGCTATTTCATATGCAACTTATTGGGAAATTTACTAGACATACAAGCTGAGAAATTTAAAGGAGAGACAAGGTATACAGAGAAATTTGATGGAGATTTTTGAAAGGTAGGAATATTGGGAAAGAAGCAGCAAAAATTTGATGGGAAAGAAGCAGCAAAATTTGATGGAGATATACTATTTCATATGCAACTTATTGGGAAATTTACTGGACATACAAGCTGAGAAATTTAAAGGAGAGACAAGGTATACAGAGAAATTTAATGGAGATTTTTGAAAGGTAGGAATGTTGGGAAAGAAGCAGCAAAATTTGATGGGAAAGAAGCAGCAAAATTTGATGGAGATATGCTATTTCATATGCAACTTATTGGGAAATTTACTGGACATACAAGCTGAGAAATTTAAAGGAGAGACAAGGTATACATAGAAATTTGATAGAGATTTTTGAAAGGTAGGAATGTTGGGAAAGAAGCAGCAAAATTTGATGGAGATATGCTATTTCATATGCAACTTATTGGGAAATTTACTGGACATACAAGCTGAGAAATTTAAAGGAGAGACAAGGTATACAGCGAAATTTGAAGTAGATTTTGAAAGGTAGGAATATTGGGAAAGAAGCAGCAAAATTTGATGGGAAAGAAGCAGCAAAATTTGATGGAGATATGCTATTTTATATGCAACTTATTGGAAAATTTACTGGACATACAAGCTGAGAAATTTAAAGGAGAGACAAGGTATACAGAGAAATTTGATGGAGATTTTTGAAAGGTAGGAATGTTGGGAAAGAAGCAGCAAAATTTGATGGAGATATGCTATTTCATATGCAACTTATTGGGAAATTTACTGGACATACAATCTGAGAAATTTAAAGGAGAGACAAGGTATACATAGAAATTTGATAGAGATTTTTGAAAGGTAGGAATGTTAGGAAAGAAGCAGCAAAATTTGATGGAGATATGCTATTTCATATGCAACTTATTGGGAAATATACTGGACATACAAGCTGAGAAATTTAAAGGAGAGACAAGGTATACAGCGAAATTTGAAGTAGATTTTTGAAAGGTAGGAATGTTGGGAAAGAAGCAGCAAAATTTAATGTTAAAGAAGCAGCAAAATTTGATGGAGATATGCTATTTCATATGCAAATTTTTGGGAAATTTACTAGACATACAAGCTGAGAAATTTAAAGGAGAGACAAGGTATACAGAGAAATTTGATGGAGATTTTTGAAAGGTAGGAATGTTGGGAAATAAGCAGTAAAATTTTATGGGAAAGAACAGCAAAATTTGATGGAGATATGCTATTTTATATGCAACTTATTGGGAAATTTACTGGACATACAAGCTGAGAAATTTAAAGGAGAGACAAGGTATACAGAGAAATTTGATGGAGATTTTTGAAAGGTAGGAATGTTGGGAAATAAGCAGCAAAATTTGATGGAGATATGCTATTTCATATGCAACGTATTGGGAAATTTACTGGACATACAAGCTAAGAAATTTAAAGGAGAGACAAGGTATACAGAGAAATTTGATGGAGGTTTTTAAAAGGAAGGAATGTTGGGAAAGAAGCAGCAAAATTTGATGGGAAAGAAGCAGCAAAATTTGATGGAGATTTGCTATTTCATATGCAACTTATTAGGAAATTTACTGGACATACAAGCTGAGAAATTTAAAGGAGAGACAAGGTATACAGAGAAATTTGATAGAGATTTTTGAAAGGTAGGAATGTTGGGAAAGAAGCAGCAAAATTTGATGGGAAAGAAGCAGCAAAATTTGATGGAGATATGCTATTTCATATGCAACTTATTGGGAAATTTACTGGACATACAAGCTGAGAAATTTCAAGTAGAGACAAGGTATACAGAGAAATTTGATGGAGGTTTTTAAAAGGAAGGAATGTTGGGAAAGAAGCAGCAAAATTTGATGGGAAAGAAGCAGCAAAATTTCATGGAGATATGCTATTTCATATGCAACTTATTGGGAAATTTACTGGACATACAAGCTGAGAAATTTAAAGGAGAGACAAGGTATACAGAGAAATTTGATGGAGATTTTGGAAAGGTAGGAATGTTGGGAAAGAAGCAGCAAAATTTGTTGGGAAAGAAGCAGCAAAATTTGATGGAGATATGCTATTTTATATGCAACCTTTTGGGAAATTTACAGGACATACAAGCTGAGAAATTTAAAGGAGAGACAAGGTATACAGAGAAATTTGATGGAGATTTTTGAAAGGTAGGAATGTTGGGAAAGAAGCAGCAAAATTTGATGGAGATATGCTATTTCATATGGAACTTATTGGGAAATTTACTGGACATACAAGCTGAGAAATTTAAAGGAGAGACAAGGTATACAGGAAAATTTGATGGAGATTTTTGAAAGGTAGGAATGTTGGGAAAGAAGCAGCAAAATTTGATGGGAAAGAAGCAGCAAAATTTGATGGAGATATGTTATTTCATATGCAACTTATTGGGAAATTTACTGGACATACAAGCTGAGAAATTTAAAGGAGAGACAAGGTATACAGAGAAATTTGATGGAGATTTTTGAGAGGTAGGAATGTTGGGAAAGAAGCAGCAAAATTTGATGGGAAAGAAGCAGCAAAATTTGATGGAGATATGCTATTTCATATGCAACTTATTAGGAAATTTACTGGACATACAAGCTGAGAAATTTAAAGTAGAGACAAGGTATACAGAGAAATTTGATGGAGGTTTTTAAAAGGAAGGAATGTTGGGAAAGAAGCAGCAAAATTTGATGGGAAAGAAGCAGCAAAATTTCATGGAGATATGCTATTTCATATGCAACTTATTGGGAAATTTACTGGACATACAAGCTGAGAAATTTAAAGGAGAGACAAGGTATACAGAGAAATTTGATGGAGATTTTGGAAAGGTAGGAATGTTGGGAAAGAAGCAGCAAAATTTGTTGGGAAAGAAGCAGCAAAATTTGATGGAGATATGCTATTTTATATGCAACCTTTTGGGAAATTTACAGGACATACAAGCTGAGAAATTTAAAGGAGAGACAAGGTATACAGAGAAATTTGATGGAGATTTTTGAAAGGTAGGAATGTTGGGAAAGAAGCAGCAAAATTTGATGGGAAAGAAGCAGCAAAATTTGATGGAGATATGCTATTTCATATGCAACTTATTGGGAAATTTACTGGACATACAAGCTGAGAAATTTAAAGTAGAGACAAGGTATACAGAGAAATTTGATGGAGGTTTTTAAAAGGAAGGAATGTTGGGAAAGAAGCAGCAAAATTTGATGGGAAAGAAGCAGCAAAATTTGATGGAGATTTGCTATTTTATATGCAACTTATTAGGAAATTTACTGGACATACAAGCTGAGAAATTTAAAGTAGAGACAAGGTATACAGAGAAATTTGACGGAGGTTTTTAAAAGGAAGGAATGTTGGGAAAGAAGCAGCAAAATTTGATGGGAAAGAAGCAGCAAAATTTGATGGAGATTCGCTATTTCATATGCAACTTATTAGGAAATTTACTGGACATACAAGCTGAGAAATTTAAAGGAGAGACAAGGTATACAGAGAAATTTGATGGAGATTTTGGAAAGGTAGGAATGTTGGGAAAGAAGCAGCAAAATTTGATGGGAAAAAAGCAGCAAAATTTGATGGAGATATGCTATTTCATATGCAACTTATTGGGAAATTTACTGGACATACAAGCTGAGAAATTTAAAGGAGAGACAAGGTATACAGAGAAATTTGATGGGGATTTTTGAAAGGTAGGAATGTTGGGAAAGAAGCAGCAAAATTTGATGGGAAAGAAGCAGCAAAATTTGATGGAGATATGCTATTTCAAATGCAACTTATTGGGAAATTTACTAGACATACAAGCTGAGAAATTTAAAGGAGAGACAAGGTATACAGAGAAATTTGATGGAGATTTTTGAAAAGTAGGAATGTTGGGAAAGAAGCAGCAAAATTTGATGGGAAAGAAGCAGCAAAATTTGATGGAGATATGCTATTTCAAATGCAACTTATTGGGAAATTTACTAGACATACAAGCTGAGAAATTTAAAGGAGAGACAAGGTATACAGAGAAATTTGATGGGGATTTTTGAAAGGTAGGAATGTTGGGAAAGAAGCAGCAAAATTTGATGGGAAATAAGCAGTAGAATTTGATGGAGATAAGCTATTTCATATACAACTTATTGGGAAACTTACTGGACATACAAGCTGAGAAATTTAAAGGAGAGACAAGGTATACAGAGAAATTTGACGGAGATTTTTGAAAGGTAGGAATATTGGGAAAGAAGCAGCAAAATTTGATGGAGATAAGCTATTTCATATGCAACTTATTGGGAAATTTACTGGACATACAAGCTGAGAAATTAAAAGGAGAGACAAGGTATACAGAGAAATTTGATGGAGATTTTTGAAAGGTAGGAATGTTGGGAAAGAAGCAGCAAAATTTGATGGAGATATGCTATTTCATATGCAACTTATTGGGAAATTTACTGGACATACAAGCAGAGAAATTTAAGGGAGAGACAAGGTATACATAGAAATTTGATGGAGATTTTTGAAAGGCAGGAATGTTGGGAAAGAAGCAGCAAAATTTGATGGAGATATGCTATTTCATATGCAACTTATTGGGAAATTTACTGGACATACAAGCTGAGAAATTTAAAGGAGAGATAAGGAATACAGAGAAATTTGATGGAGATTTTTGAAAGGTAGGAATGTTGGGAAAGAAGCAGCAAAATATGATGGAGATATGCTATTTCATATGCAACTTATTGGGAAATTTACTGGACATACAAGCTGAGAAATTTAAAAGAGAGATAATGAATACAGAGAAATTTGATGGAGATTTTTGAAAGGTAGGAATGTTGGGAAAGAAGCAGCAAAATATGATGGAGATATGCTATTTCATATGCAACTTATTGGGAAATTTACTGGACATACAAGCAGAGAAATTTAAAGGAGAGACAAGGTATACAGAGAAATTTGATGGAGATTTTTGAAAGGTAGGAATGTTGGGAAATAAGCAGTAAAATTTGATGGGAAAGAAGCAGCAAAATTTGATGGAGATATGCTATTTCATGTGCAACTTATTGGGAAATTTACTGGACATACAAGCAGAGAAATATAAAGGAGAGACAAGGTATACAGAGAAATTTGATAGAGGTTTTTGAAAGGTTGGAATGTTGGGAAAGAAGCAGCAAAATTCGATGGAGATATGCTATTTCATATGCAACTTATTGGGAAATTTACTGGACATACAAGCAGAGAAATATAAAGGAGAGACAAGGTATACAGAGAAATTTGATAGAGGTTTTTGAAAGGTTGGAATGTTGGGAAAGAAGCAGCAAAATTCGATGGAGATATGCTATTTCATATGCAACTTATTGGGAAATTTACTGGACATACAAGCTGAGAAATTAAAAGGAGAGACAAGGTATACAGAGAAATTTGATGGAGATTTTTGAAAGGTAGGAATGTTGGGAAAGAAGCAGCAAAATTTGATGGAGATATGCTATTTCATATGCAACTTATTGGGAAATTTACTGGACATACAAGCAGAGAAATTTAAGGGAGAGACAAGGTATACATAGAAATTTGATGGAGATTTTTGAAAGGCAGGAATGTTGGGAAAGAAGCAGCAAAATTTGATGGAGATATGCTATTTCATATGCAACTTATTAGGAAATTTACTGGACATACAAGCTGAGAAATTTAAAGGAGAGACAAGGTATACAGAGAAATTTGATGGAGATTTTTGATTGGTAGGAATGTTGGGAAAGAATCAGCAAAATTTGATGGAGATAGGCTATTTCATATGCAACTTATTAGGAAATTTACTGGACATACAAGCTGAGAAATTTAAAGGAGAGACAAGGTATACAGAGAAATTTGATGGAGATTTTTGAAAGGTAGGAATGTTGGGAAAGAAGCAGCAAAATTTGATGGAGATATGCTATTTCATATGCAACTTATTGGGAAATTTACTGGACATACAAGCTGAGAAATTTAAAGGAGAGGCAAGGTATACAGAGAAATTTGATGGAGATTTTTGAAAGATAGGAATGTTGGGAAAGAAGCTGCAAAATTTGATGGAGATATGCTATTTCATATGCAACTTATTGGGAAATTTACAGGACATACAAGCTGAGAAATTTAGAGAGACAAGGTATACAGAGAAATTTCATGGAGATTTTTGAAAGGTAGGAATGTTGGGAAAGAAGCAGCAAAATTTGATGGGAAATAAGCAGTAGAATTTGATGGAGATAAGCTATTTCATATACAACTTATTGGGAAACTTACTGGACATACAAGCTGAGAAATTTAAAGGAGAGACAAGGTATACAGAGAAATTTGACAGAGATTTTTGAAAGGTAGGAATATTGGGAAAGAAGCAGCAAAATTTGATGGGAAAGAAGCAGCAAAATTTGATGGAGATATGCTATTTCATATGCAACTTATTGGGAAATTTACAGGACATACAAGCTGAGAAATTTAAAGAGACAAGGTATACAGAGAAATTTCATGGAGATTTTTGAAAGGTAGGAATGTTGGGAAAGAAGCAGAAAAATTTGATGGAGATATGCTATTTCATATGCAATTTATTGGGAAATTTACCGGACATACAAGCTGAGAAATTTAAAGGAGAGACAAGGTATACAGAGAAATTAGATGGAGATTTTTGAAAGGTAGGAATGTTGGGAAAGAAGCAGCAAAATTTATTGGGAAAGAAGCAGCAAAATTTAATAGATATATCCTATTTCATATGCAACTTATTGGGAAATTTACTGGACATACAAGCTGAGAAATTTAAAGGAGAGACAAGGTATACACTGAAATTTGATGGAGATTTTTGAAAGGTAGGAATGTTGCGAAAGAAGCAGCAAAATTTGATTGAGATATCCTATTTCATATGCAACTTATTGGGAAATTTACTGGACATACAAGCTAAGAAATTTAAAGGAGAGACAAGGTATATAGAGAAATTTGTTGGAGATTTTTGAAAGGTAGGAATGCTGGGGAAAAAAGCAGCAAAATTTGATGGAGATATGCTATTTCATATGCAACTTATTGGGAAATTTACTGGACATACAATCTCAGAAATTTAAAGGAGAGACAAGTTATACAGAGAAATTTGATTGAGATTTTTGAAAGGTAGGAATGTTGGGAAAGAAGCAGCAAAATTTTATGGAGATATGCTATTTCTTATGCAACTTATTAGGAAATTTACTGGACATACAAGCTGAGAAATTTAAAGGAGAGACGAGGTATACAGAGAAATTTTATGGAGATTTTTGAAAGGTAGGAATGTTGGGAAAGAAGCAGCAAAATTTGATGGGAAAGAAGCAACAAAATTTAATGGATATATCCTATTTCATATGCAACTTATTGGGAAATTTACTGGACATACATGCTGAGAAATTAAAAGGAGAGACAAGGTATACACAGAAATTTGATGGAGATTTTTGAAAGGTAGGAATGTTGCGAAAGAAGCAGCAAAATTTGATGGACATATGCTATTTCATATGCAACTTATTGGGAAATTTACTTGACATACAAGCTGAGAAATTTAATGGAGAGACAAGGTATATAGAGAAATTTGTTGGAGATTTTTGAAAGGTAGGAATGCTGGGGAAAAAAGCAGCAAAATTTGATGGAGATATGCTATTTCATATGCAACTTATTGGGAAATTTACTGGACATACAAACTCAGAAATTTAAAGGAGAGACAAGTTATACAGAGAAATTTGATTGAGATTTTTGAAAGGTAGGAATGTTGGGAAAGAAGCAGCAAAATTTGATGGGAAAGAAGCAGCAAAATTTAATGGATATATCCTATTTCATATGCAACTTATTGGGAAATTTACTGGACATACAAGCTGAGAAATTTAAAGGAGAGACAAGGTATACACAGAAATTTGATGGAGATTTTTGAAAGGTAGGAATGTTGCGAAAGAAGCAGCAAAATTTGATGGAGATATGCTATTTCATATGCAACTTATTGGGAAATTTACTGGACATACAAGCTGAGAAATTTAATGGAGAGACAAAGTATATAGAGAAATTTGTTGGAGATTTTTTAAAGGTAGGAATGCTGGGGAAAAAAGCAGCAAAATTTGATGGAGATATGCTATTTCATATGCAACTTATTGGGAAATTTACTGGACATACAATCTCAGAAATTTAAAGGAGAGACAAGGTATACAGAGAAATTTGATTGAGATTTTTGAAAGGTAGGAATTTTGGGAAAGAAGCAGCAAAATTTGATGGAGATATGCTATTTCATATGGAACTTACTGCGAAATTTACTGGACATACAAGCTGAGAAATTTAAAGGAGAGACAAGGTATAAGCTGATAGTTTTTGAATGGTAGGAATGTTGGGAAAGAAGCAGCAAAATTTGATGGAGATATGCTATTTCATGTGGAACTTATTGTGAAATTTACTGGACATACAAGCTAAGAAATTTAAAGGAGAGACAAGGTATACAGAGAAATTTGATGGAGATTTTTGACAGGTAGGAATGTTGGGAAAGATGCAGCAAAATATGATAGAGATATGATATTTCATATGCAACTTTTTGGGAAATTTACTAGACATATAAGCTGAGAAATTTAAAGTAGAGACAAGGTATACAGAGAAATTTGATGGAGATTTTTGAAAGGTAGGAATGTTGGGAAAGAAGCAGCAAAATTTGATGGAGATATGCTATTTCATATGCAACTTTTTGGGAAATTTACTAGACATATAAGCTGAGAAATTTAAAGTAGAGACAAGGTATACAGAGAAATTTGATGGAGATTTTTGAAAGGTAGGAATGTTGGGAAAAAAGCAGCAAAATTTGATGGGAAAGAAGCAGCAAAATTTGATGGGAAAGAAGCAGGAAAATTTGATGGAGATATGCTATTTCATATGCAAATTTTTGGGAAATTTACTGGACATTCAAGCTGAGAAATTTAAAGGAGAGACAAGGTATACAGAGAAATTTGATGGAGATTTTTGACAGATAGGAATGTTGGGAAAGAATCAGCAAAATTTGATGGAAAAGAAGCAGGAAAATTTGATGGAGATATGCTATTTCATATGCAATTTATTGGGAAAGTTATTGGACATACAAGCTAAGAAATTTAAAGGAGAGACAAGGTATACAGAGAAATTTGATGGAGATTTTTGAAAGGTAGGAATGTTAGGAAAGAAGCATCGAATTTTGATGGAGATATACTATTTCATATGCAACTTATTGGAAAATTTACTGAACATACAAGGTGAGAAATTTAAAGGAGTGAGAAGGTATACAGAGAAATTTTATGGAGATTTTTGAAAGGTGGGAATGTTGGGAAAGAAGCAGCAAAATTTGATTGAGATATGCTATTTCATATACGAGTACAACTTATTGGGAAATTTACTGGACATACACGCTGAGAAATTTAAAGGAGAGACAAGGTATACAGAGAAATTTGATGGAGATTTTTGAAAGGAAGGAATGTTAGGAAAGAAGCATCGAATTTTGATGGAGATATACTATTTCATATGCAACTTATTGGAAAATTTACTGAACATACAAGGTGAGAAATTTAAAGGAGTGAGAAGGTATACAGAGAAATTTTATGGAGATTTTTGAAAGGTGGGAATGTTGGGAAAGAAGCAGCAAAATTTGATGGGAAAGAAGCAGCAAAATTTGATGGAGATATGGTATTTCATATACAACTTATTGGGAAATTTACTGGATATTCAAGCGGAGAAATTTGAAGGAAAGACAAGGTATACAGAGAAATTTGATGGAGATTTTTGAAAGGTAGGAATGTTGGGAAAGAAGCAGCAAAATTTCATGGGAAAGAAGCAGCAAAATTTGATGGAGATATGCTATTTCATATACAACTTATTGGGAAATTTACTAGACATACAAGCTGAGAAATTTAAAGGAGAGACAAGGTATATAGAGAAATTTGATGGATATTTTTGAAAGGTAGGAATGTTGGGAAAGAAGCAGCAAAATTTGATGGGAAAGAAGGAGCAAAATTCGATGGAGATATGCTATTTCATATGCAACTTGTTGGGAAATTTACTGGACATACAAGCTGAGAAATTTAAAGGAGAGTCATGGTATACAGAGAAATTTGATAGAGATTTTTGAAAGGTAGGAATGTTGGGAAAGAAGCAGCAAAATTTGATGGAGATATGCTATTTCATATGCAGCTTATTGGGAAATTTACTGGACATACAAGCTGAGAAATTTAAAGGAGAGACAAGGTATAAAAGGAAATTTGTTTAAGATTTTTGAAAGGTAGAAATGTTGGGAAAGAAGCAGCAAAATTTGATGGAGATATGCTATTTCATATGCAACTTATTGGGAAATTTACTGGACATACAAGCTGAGAAATTTAAAGGAGAGACAAGGAAATACAGAGAAATTTTATGGAAATTTTTGAAAGGTAGGAATGTTGGGAAAGAAGCAGCAAAATTTGATGGAGATATGCTATTTCATATGCAACTTATTGGGAAATTTACTGGACATACAAGCTGGGAAATTTAAAGGAGAGACAAGGTATACAGAGAAATTTGATGGAGATTTTTGATTGGTAGGAATGTTGGGAAAGAAGCAGCAAAATTTGATGGAGATATGCTATTTCATATGCAACTTATTAGGAAATTTACTGGACATACAAGCTGAGAAATTTAAAGGAGAGACAAGGTATACAGAGAAATTTGATGGAGATTTTTGACAGGTAGGAATGTTGGGAAAGAAGCAGCAAAATTTGATGGGAAAGAAGCAGCAAAATTTGATGGAGATATGCTATTTCATATGCAACTTATTGGGAAATTTACTGGACATACAAGCTGGGAAATTTAAAGGAGAGACAAGGTATACAGAGAAATTTGATGGAGATTTTTGATTGGTAGGAATGTTGGGAAAGAAGCAGCAAAATTTGATGGAGATATGCTATTTCATATGGAACTTATTGGGAAATTTACTGGACATACAAGCTGAAAAATTTAAAGGAGAGACAAGGTATACAGAGAAATTTGATAGAGCTTTTTGAAAGGTAGGAATGTTGGGAAAGAAGCTGCAAAATTTGATGGGAAAGAAACAGCAAAATTTGATGGAGATATGCTATTTCATATGCAACTTATTGGGAAATTTACTGGACATACAAGCTGAGAAATTTAAAGGAGAGACAAGGTATACAGACAAATTTGATGGAGATTTTTGAAAGACAGGAATGTTGGGAAAGAAGCAGCAAAATTTGATGGGAAAGAAGCAGCAAAATTTTGATAGAAATATGCTATTTCATATGCAACTTATTGAGAAATTTACTGGACATACAAGCTGAGAAATTTAAAGGAGAGACAAGGTATACATAGAAATTTGATGGAGATTTTTGAAAGGTAGGAATGTTGGGTAAGAAGCAGCAAAATTTGATGGAGATATGCTATTTCATATGCAACTTACTGGGAAATTTACTGGACATACAAGCTAAGAAATTTAAAGGAGAGACAAGGTATACAGAGAAATTTGTTAGAGATTTTTGAAAGGTGGGAATGTTGGGAAAGAAGCAGTAGAATTTGATGGACATAAGCTATTTCATATACAACTTATTGGGAAATTTACTAGACATACAAGCTGAGAAATTTAAAGGTGAGACAAGGTATACAGAGAAATTTGATGGAGATTTTTGAAAGGTAGAAATATTGGGAAAGAAGCAGCAAAATTTGATGGAAAAGAAGCAGCAAAATTTGATGGAGATATGCTATTTCATATGCAACTTATTGGGAAATTTACTGGACATACAAGCTGAGAAATTTAAAGGAGAGACAAGGTATACAGAGAAAATTGATGGAGATTTTTGATTGGTAGGAATGTTGGGAAAGAAGCAGCAAAATTTGATGGAGATAATCTATTTCATATACAACTTATTGGGAAACTTACTGGACATACAAGCTGAGAAATTTAAAGGAGAAACAAGGTATACAGAGAAATTTGATGGAGATTTTTGAAAGGTAGGAATGTTGGGAAAGAAGCAGCAAAATTTGATGGGAAAGAAGCAGCAAAATTTGATGGAAATATGCTATTTCATATGCAACTTATTGGGAAATTTACTAGACATACAAGCTGAGAAATTTAAAGGAGAGACAAGGTATACATAGAAATTTGTTGGAGATTTTTGAAAAGTAGGAATGTTGCGAAAGAAGTAGCAAAATTTGATGGAGATATGCTATTTCATATGCAACTAAGTGGGAAATTTACTTGACATACAAGCTGAGAAATTTAAAGGAGAGACAAGGTATACAAAGGAATTTTATGGAGATTTTTGAAAGGTAGGAATGTTGGGAAAAAAGCAGCAAAATTTGATGGAGATATGCTATTTCATATGCAACTTCTTGGGAAATTTACTGGACATACAAGCTGAGAAATTTAAAGGAGAGACAAGGTATACAGAGAAATTTGATGGAGATTTTTGATTGGTAGGAATGTTGGGAAAGAAGCAGCAAAATTTGATGGATATATGCTATTTCATATGCAACTTATTGGGAAATTTACTGGACATACAAGCTGAGAAATTTAAAGGAGAGACAAGGTATACAGAGAAATTTGATGGAGATTTTTGACAGGTCGGAATGTTGGGAAAGAAGCAGCAAAATTTGATGGGAAAGCAGCAGCAAAATTTGATGGAGATATGCTATTTCATATGCAACTTATTTGGAAATTTACTGGACATACAAGCTGAGAAATTTAAAGGAGAGACAAGGTATACAGAGAAATTTGATGGAGATTTTTGACAGGTAGGAATGTTGGGAAAGAAACAGCAAAATTTGATGGGAAAGAAGCAGCAAAATTTAATGGATATATCCTATTTCATATGCAACTTATTGGGAAATTTACTGGACATACAAGCTGAGAAATTTAAAGGAGAGACAAGGTATACACAGAAATTTGATGGAGATTTTTGAAAGGTAGGAATGTTGCGAAAGAAGCAGCAAAATTTGATGGAGATATGCTATTTCATATGCAACTTATTGGGAAATTTACTGGACATACAAGCTGAGAAATTTAATGGAGAGACAAGGTATATAGAGAAATTTGTTGGAGATTTTTGAAAGGTAGGAATGCTGGGGAAAAAAGCAGCAAAATTTGATGGAGATATGCTATTTCATATGCAACTTATTGGGAAATTTACTGGACATACAATCTCAGAAATTTAAAGGAGAGACAAGTTATACAGAGAAATTTGATTGAGATTTTTGAAAGGTAGGAATGTTGGGAAAGAAGCAGCAAAATTTGATGGGAAAGAAGCAGCAAAATTTAATGGATATATCTTATTTCATATGCAACTTATTGGGAAATTTACTGGACATACAAACTGAGAAATTTAAAGGAGAGACAAGGTATACACAGAAATTTGATGGAGATTTTTGAAAGGTAGGAATGTTGCGAAAGAAGCAGCAAAATTTGATGGAGATATGCTATTTCATATGCAACTTATTGGGAAATTTACTAGACATACAAGCTGAGAAATTTAATGGAGAGACAAGGTATATAGAGAAATTTGTTGGAGATTTTTGAAAGGTAGGAATACTGGGGAAAAAAGCAGCAAAATTTGATGGAGATATGCTATTTCATATGCAACTTATTGGGAAATTTACTGGACATACAATCTCAGAAATTTAAAGGAGACACAAGGTATACAGAGAAATTTTATGGAGATTTTTGAAAGGTAGGAATTTTGGGAAAAAAGCAGCAAAATTTTATGAAGATATGCTATTTCATATGGAACTTATTGCGAAATTTACTGGACATACAAGCTGAGAAATTTAAAGGAGAGACAAGGTATAAGCTGATAGTTTTTGAATGGTAGGAATGTTGGGAAAGAAGCAGCAAAATTTGATGGAGATATGCTATTTCATATGCAACTTATTGGGAAATTTACTGGACATACAAGCTGAGAAATTTAAAGGAGAGACAAGGTATACAGAGAAATTTGATGGAGATTTTTGAAAGGTAGGAATGTTGGGAAAGAAGCAGCAAAATTTGATGGGAAAGCAGCAGCAAAATTTGATGGAGATATGCTATTTCATATGCAACTTATTGGGAAACTTACTGTACATACAAGCAGAGAAATTTAAGGGAGAGACAAGGTATACAGAGAACTTTGATGGAGATTTTTGAAAGGTAGGAATGTTGGGAAAGAAGCAGCAAAATTTGATGGAGATATGCTATTTCATGTGGAACTTATTGTGAAATTTACTGGACATACTAGCTGAGAAATTTAAAGTAGAGACAAGGTATACAGAGAAATTTGATGGAGATTTTTGAAAGGTAGGAATGTTGGGAAAGAAGCAGCAAAATTTGATGGAGATATGCTATTTCATATGCAACTTATTGGGAAATTTACTGGACATACAAGCTGAGAAATTTAAAGGAGAGACAAGGTATACAGAGAAATTTGATGGAGATTTTTGAAAGGTAGGAATGTTGGGAAAGAAGCAGCAAAATTTTATGGGAAAGCAGCAGCAAAATTTGATGGAGATATGCTATTTCATATGCAACTTATTGGGAAATTTACTGGATATACAAGCTGAGAAATTTAAAGGAGAGACAAGGTATACAGAGAAATTTGACAGAGATTTTTGAAAGGTAAGAATATTGGGAAAGAAGCAGCAAAATTTGATGGGAAAGAAGCAGCAAAATTTCATGGAGAAATGCTATTTCATATGCAATTTATTGGGAAAGTTATTGGACATACAAGCTGAGAATTTTAAAGGAGAGATAAGGTATACAGAGAAATTTGATGGAGATTTTTGACAGGTAGGAATGTTGGGAAAGAAACAGCTAAATTTGATGGGAAAGAAGCAGCAAAATTTAATGGATATATCCTATTTCATATGCAACTTATTGGGAAATTTACTGGACATACAAGCTGAGAAATTTAAAGGAGAGACAAGGTATACACAGAAATTTGATGGAGATTTTTGAAAGGTAGGAATGTTGCGAAAGAAGCAGCAAAATTTGATGGAGATATGCTATTTCATATGCAACTTATTGGGAAATTTACTGGACATACAAGCTGAGAAATTTAATGGAGAGACAAGGTATATAGAGAAATTTGTTGGAGATTTTTGAAAGGTAGGAATGCTGGGGAAAAAAGCAGCAAAATTTGATGGAGATATGCTATTTCATATGCAACTTATTGGGAAATTTACTGGACATACAATCTCAGAAATTTAAAGGAGAGACAAGTTATACAGAGAAATTTGATTGAGATTTTTGAAAGGTAGGAATGTTGGGAAAGAAGCAGCAAAATTTGATGGGAAAGAAGCAGCAAAATTTAATGGATATATCTTATTTCATATGCAACTTATTGGGAAATTTACTGGACATACAAACTGAGAAATTTAAAGGAGAGACAAGGTATACACAGAAATTTGATGGAGATTTTTGAAAGGTAGGAATGTTGCGAAAGAAGCAGCAAAATTTGATGGAGATATGCTATTTCATATGCAACTTATTGGGAAATTTACTAGACATACAAGCTGAGAAATTTAATGGAGAGACAAGGTATATAGAGAAATTTGTTGGAGATTTTTGAAAGGTAGGAATACTGGGGAAAAAAGCAGCAAAATTTGATGGAGATATGCTATTTCATATGCAACTTATTGGGAAATTTACTGGACATACAATCTCAGAAATTTAAAGGAGACACAAGGTATACAGAGAAATTTTATGGAGATTTTTGAAAGGTAGGAATTTTGGGAAAAAAGCAGCAAAATTTTATGAAGATATGCTATTTCATATGGAACTTATTGCGAAATTTACTGGACATACAAGCTGAGAAATTTAAAGGAGAGACAAGGTATAAGCTGATAGTTTTTGAATGGTAGGAATGTTGGGAAAGAAGCAGCAAAATTTGATGGAGATATGCTATTTCATATGCAACTTATTGGGAAATTTACTGGACATACAAGCTGAGAAATTTAAAGGAGAGACAAGGTATACAGAGAAATTTGATGGAGATTTTTGAAAGGTAGGAATGTTGGGAAAGAAGCAGCAAAATTTGATGGGAAAGCAGCAGCAAAATTTGATGGAGATATGCTATTTCATATGCAACTTATTGGGAAACTTACTGTACATACAAGCAGAGAAATTTAAGGGAGAGACAAGGTATACAGAGAACTTTGATGGAGATTTTTGAAAGGTAGGAATGTTGGGAAAGAAGCAGCAAAATTTGATGGAGATATGCTATTTCATGTGGAACTTATTGTGAAATTTACTGGACATACTAGCTGAGAAATTTAAAGTAGAGACAAGGTATACAGAGAAATTTGATGGAGATTTTTGAAAGGTAGGAATGTTGGGAAAGAAGCAGCAAAATTTGATGGAGATATGCTATTTCATATGCAACTTATTGGGAAATTTACTGGACATACAAGCTGAGAAATTTAAAGGAGAGACAAGGTATACAGAGAAATTTGATGGAGATTTTTGAAAGGTAGGAATGTTGGGAAAGAAGCAGCAAAATTTGATGGGAAAGCAGCAGCAAAATTTGATGGAGATATGCTATTTCATATGCAACTTATTGGGAAATTTACTGGATATACAAGCTGAGAAATTTAAAGGAGAGACAAGGTATACAGAGAAATTTGATGGAGATTTTTGAAAGGTAGGAATGTTGGGAAAGAAGCAGCAAAATTTGATGGGAAATAAGCAATAGAATTTGATGGAGATAAGCTATTTCATATACAACTTATTGGGAAACTTACTGGAGATACAAGCTGAGAAATTTAAAGGAGAGACAAGGTATACAGAGAAATTTGACAGAGATTTTTGAAAGGTAAGAATATTGGGAAAGAAGCAGCAAAATTTGATGGGAAAGAAGCAGCAAAATTTCATGGAGAAATGCTATTTCATATGCAATTTATTGGGAAAGTTATTGGACATACAAGCTGAGAATTTTAAAGGAGAGATAAGGTATACAGAGAAATTTGATGGAGATTTTTGAAAGGTAGGAATGTTGGGAAAGAAGCAGCAAAATTTGATGGAGATATGCTATTTCATATACGAGTACATCAAATTTTGATGGAGATATACTATTTCATATGCAACTTATTGGAAAATTTACTGAACATACAAGGTGAGAAATTTAAAGGAGTGACAAGGTATACAGAGAAATGGAGATTTTTGAAAGGTAGGAATCTTAGGAAAGAAGCAGCAAAATTTGATGGGAAAGAAGCAGCAAAATTTGATGGAGATATGCTATTTCATATGCAACTTATTGGGAAATTTACTGGACATACAAGCTGAGAAATTTAAAGGAGAGACAAGGTATATAGAGAAATTTGATGGATATTTTTGAAAGGTAGGAATGTTGGGAAAGAAGCAGCAAAATTCGATGGAGATATGCTATTTCATATGCAACTTGTTGGGAAATTTACTGGACATACAAGCTGAGAAATTTAAAGGAGAGACAAGGTATACAGAGAAATTTGAAGGAGATTTTTGGTTGGCAGGAATGTTGGGAAAGAAGCAGCAAAATTTGATGGAGATATGCTATTTCATATACAACTTATTGGGAAATTTACTGGACATAAAAGCTGAGAAATTTAAAGGAGACACAAGGTATACAGAGAAATTTGATGGAGATTTTTGAAAGGTAGGAATGTTGGGAAAGAAGCAGCAAAATTTGATGGGAAAGAAGCAGCAAAATTTGATGGAGATATGCTATTTCATATGGAACTTATTGGGAAATTTACTGGACATACAAGCTGAGAAATTTAAAGGAGAGACAAGGTATACAGAGAAATTTGATAGAGATTTTTGAAAGGTGGGAATGTTGGGAAAGAAGCAGTAGAATTTGATGGAGATAAGCTATTTCATATACAACTTATTGGGAAACTTACTGGACATACAAGCTGAGAAATTTAAATGTGAGACAAGGTATACAGAGAAGTTTGATGGAGATTTTTGAAAGGTAGGAATATTGGGAAAGAAGCAGCAAAATTTGATGGAGATATGCTATTTCATATGCAACTTATTGGGAAATTTACTGGACATACAAGCTGAGAAATTTAAAGGAGAGACAAGGTATACAGAGAAATTTGATGGAGATTTTTGAAAGGTAGGAATGTTGGGAAAGAAGCAGCAAAATTTGATGGGAAAGCAGCAGCAAAATTTGATGGAGATATGCTATTTCATATGCAACTTATTGGGAAATTTACTGGATATACAAGCTGAGAAATTTAAAGGAGAGACAAGGTATACAGAGAAATTTGACAGAGATTTTTGAAAGGTAAGAATATTGGGAAAGAAGCAGCAAAATTTGATGGGAAAGAAGCAGCAAAATTTCATGGAGAAATGCTATTTCATATGCAATTTATTGGGAAAGTTATTGGACATACAAGCTGAGAATTTTAAAGGAGAGATAAGGTATACAGAGAAATTTGATGGAGATTTTTGACAGGTAGGAATGTTGGGAAAGAAACAGCTAAATTTGATGGGAAAGAAGCAGCAAAATTTAATGGATATATCCTATTTCATATGCAACTTATTGGGAAATTTACTGGACATACAAGCTGAGAAATTTAAAGGAGAGACAAGGTATACACAGAAATTTGATGGAGATTTTTGAAAGGTAGGAATGTTGCGAAAGAAGCAGCAAAATTTGATGGAGATATGCTATTTCATATGCAACTTATTGGGAAATTTACTGGACATACAAGCTGAGAAATTTAATGGAGAGACAAGGTATATAGAGAAATTTGTTGGAGATTTTTGAAAGGTAGGAATGCTGGGGAAAAAAGCAGCAAAATTTGATGGAGATATGCTATTTCATATGCAACTTATTGGGAAATTTACTGGACATACAATCTCAGAAATTTAAAGGAGAGACAAGTTATACAGAGAAATTTGATTGAGATTTTTGAAAGGTAGGAATGTTGGGAAAGAAGCAGCAAAATTTGATGGGAAAGAAGCAGCAAAATTTAATGGATATATCTTATTTCATATGCAACTTATTGGGAAATTTACTGGACATACAAACTGAGAAATTTAAAGGAGAGACAAGGTATACACAGAAATTTGATGGAGATTTTTGAAAGGTAGGAATGTTGCGAAAGAAGCAGCAAAATTTGATGGAGATATGCTATTTCATATGCAACTTATTGGGAAATTTACTAGACATACAAGCTGAGAAATTTAATGGAGAGACAAGGTATATAGAGAAATTTGTTGGAGATTTTTGAAAGGTAGGAATACTGGGGAAAAAAGCAGCAAAATTTGATGGAGATATGCTATTTCATATGCAACTTATTGGGAAATTTACTGGACATACAATCTCAGAAATTTAAAGGAGACACAAGGTATACAGAGAAATTTTATGGAGATTTTTGAAAGGTAGGAATTTTGGGAAAAAAGCAGCAAAATTTTATGAAGATATGCTATTTCATATGGAACTTATTGCGAAATTTACTGGACATACAAGCTGAGAAATTTAAAGGAGAGACAAGGTATAAGCTGATAGTTTTTGAATGGTAGGAATGTTGGGAAAGAAGCAGCAAAATTTGATGGAGATATGCTATTTCATATGCAACTTATTGGGAAATTTACTGGACATACAAGCTGAGAAATTTAAAGGAGAGACAAGGTATACAGAGAAATTTGATGGAGATTTTTGAAAGGTAGGAATGTTGGGAAAGAAGCAGCAAAATTTGATGGGAAAGCAGCAGCAAAATTTGATGGAGATATGCTATTTCATATGCAACTTATTGGGAAACTTACTGTACATACAAGCAGAGAAATTTAAGGGAGAGACAAGGTATACAGAGAACTTTGATGGAGATTTTTGAAAGGTAGGAATGTTGGGAAAGAAGCAGCAAAATTTGATGGAGATATGCTATTTCATGTGGAACTTATTGTGAAATTTACTGGACATACTAGCTGAGAAATTTAAAGTAGAGACAAGGTATACAGAGAAATTTGATGGAGATTTTTGAAAGGTAGGAATGTTGGGAAAGAAGCAGCAAAATTTGATGGAGATATGCTATTTCATATGCAACTTATTGGGAAATTTACTGGACATACAAGCTGAGAAATTTAAAGGAGAGACAAGGTATACAGAGAAATTTGATGGAGATTTTTGAAAGGTAGGAATGTTGGGAAAGAAGCAGCAAAATTTGATGGGAAAGCAGCAGCAAAATTTGATGGAGATATGCTATTTCATATGCAACTTATTGGGAAATTTACTGGATATACAAGCTGAGAAATTTAAAGGAGAGACAAGGTATACAGAGAAATTTGATGGAGATTTTTGAAAGGTAGGAATGTTGGGAAAGAAGCAGCAAAATTTGATGGGAAATAAGCAATAGAATTTGATGGAGATAAGCTATTTCATATACAACTTATTGGGAAACTTACTGGAGATACAAGCTGAGAAATTTAAAGGAGAGACAAGGTATACAGAGAAATTTGACAGAGATTTTTGAAAGGTAAGAATATTGGGAAAGAAGCAGCAAAATTTGATGGGAAAGAAGCAGCAAAATTTCATGGAGAAATGCTATTTCATATGCAATTTATTGGGAAAGTTATTGGACATACAAGCTGAGAATTTTAAAGGAGAGATAAGGTATACAGAGAAATTTGATGGAGATTTTTGAAAGGTAGGAATGTTGGGAAAGAAGCAGCAAAATTTGATGGAGATATGCTATTTCATATACGAGTACATCAAATTTTGATGGAGATATACTATTTCATATGCAACTTATTGGAAAATTTACTGAACATACAAGGTGAGAAATTTAAAGGAGTGACAAGGTATACAGAGAAATGGAGATTTTTGAAAGGTAGGAATCTTAGGAAAGAAGCAGCAAAATTTGATGGGAAAGAAGCAGCAAAATTTGATGGAGATATGCTATTTCATATGCAACTTATTGGGAAATTTACTGGACATACAAGCTGAGAAATTTAAAGGAGAGACAAGGTATATAGAGAAATTTGATGGATATTTTTGAAAGGTAGGAATGTTGGGAAAGAAGCAGCAAAATTCGATGGAGATATGCTATTTCATATGCAACTTGTTGGGAAATTTACTGGACATACAAGCTGAGAAATTTAAAGGAGAGACAAGGTATACAGAGAAATTTGAAGGAGATTTTTGGTTGGCAGGAATGTTGGGAAAGAAGCAGCAAAATTTGATGGAGATATGCTATTTCATATACAACTTATTGGGAAATTTACTGGACATAAAAGCTGAGAAATTTAAAGGAGACACAAGGTATACAGAGAAATTTGATGGAGATTTTTGAAAGGTAGGAATGTTGGGAAAGAAGCAGCAAAATTTGATGGGAAAGAAGCAGCAAAATTTGATGGAGATATGCTATTTCATATGGAACTTATTGGGAAATTTACTGGACATACAAGCTGAGAAATTTAAAGGAGAGACAAGGTATACAGAGAAATTTGATAGAGATTTTTGAAAGGTGGGAATGTTGGGAAAGAAGCAGTAGAATTTGATGGAGATAAGCTATTTCATATACAACTTATTGGGAAACTTACTGGACATACAAGCTGAGAAATTTAAATGTGAGACAAGGTATACAGAGAAGTTTGATGGAGATTTTTGAAAGGTAGGAATATTGGGAAAGAAGCAGCAAAATTTGATGGGAAAGAAGCAGCAAAATTTGATAGAGATATGCTATTTCATATGCAACTTATTGGGAAATTTACTGGACATACAATCTAAGAAATTTAAAGGAGAGGCAAGGTATACATAGAAATTTGATGGAGATTTTTGAAAGGTAGGAAGGTTGGGAAAGAAGCAGCAAAATTTGATGGAGATATGCTATTTCATATACAACTTATTGGGAAATTTACTGGACATACACGCTGAGAAATTTAAAGGAGAGACAAGGTATACAGAGAAATTTGATGGAGATTTTTGAAAGGTAGGAATGTTAGGAAAGAAGCATCAAATTTTGATGGAGATATACTATTTTATATGCAACTTATTGGGAAATTTACTGAACATACAAGCTGATAAATTTAAAGGAGTGACAAGGTATACAGAGAAATTTGATGGAGATTTTTGAAAGGTAGGAATGTTGGGAAAGAAGTAGTAAAATTTGATGTGAAAGAAGCAGCAAAATTTGATGGAGATATGCTATTTCATATGGAACTTATTGGGAAATTTACTGGACATACAAGCTGAGAAATTTAAAGGAGAGACAAGGTATACAGAGAAATTTGATAGAGATTTTTGAAAGGTGGGAATGTTGGGAAAGAAGCAGTAGAATTTGATGGAGATAAGCTATTTCAAATGCAACTTATTGGGAAATTTACTGGACATACAAGCTGAGAAATTTAAAGGAGAGACAAGGTATACAGAGAAATTTGATGAAGATTTTTGAAAGGTAGGAATGTTGGGAAAGAAGCAGCAAAATTTGATGGGAAAAGAGCAGCAAAATTTGATGGAGATATGCTATTTCATATGGAACTTATTGGGAAATTTACTAGACATACAAGCTGAGAAATTTAAAGGAGAGACAAGGTATACAGAGAAATTTGATGGAGATTTTTGAAAGGTAGGAATGTTGAGAAAGAAGCAGAAAAATTTGAAGGAGATATGCTATTTCATATGCAACTTATTGGGAAATTTATTGGACATACAAGCAGAGAAATTTAAAGGAAAGACAAGGTATACAGAGAAATTTTATGCAGATTTTTTAAAGGTAGGAATGTTGGGAGAGAATCAGCAAAATTGGATGGAGATATGCTATTTCAAATGCAACTTATTGGGAAATTTACTGGACATTCAAGCTGAGAAATTTAAAGGAGAGACAAGTTATACAGAGAAATTTGATGGAGATTTTTGAAACGTAGGAATGTTGGGAAAGAAGCAGCAAAATTTGATGGGAAAGAAGCAGCAAAATTTGATGGAGATATTCTATTTCATATGCAACATATTTGGAAATTTACTAGACATACAACCTGAGAAATTTAAAGGAGAGACAAGGTATACAGAGAAATTTAATAGAGATTTTTGAAAGTTAGGAATGTTGGGAAAGAAGCAGCAAAATTTGATGTGAAAGAAGCAGCAAAATTTGATGGAGATATGCTATTTCATATGCAACTTATTGGGAAATTTACTAGACATTCAAGCTGAGAAATATAAAGGAGAGACAAGGTATACAGAGAATTTTGATGGAGATTTTTGAAAGGTAGGAATGTTGGGAAAGAAGCAGCAAAATTTGATGGAGATATGCTATTTCATTTGCAACTTATTGGGAAATTTACTGGCCATACAAGCAGAGAAATTTAAAGGAGAGACAAGGTATACAGAGAAATTTAATAGAGATTTTTGAAAGGTAGGAATGTTGGGAAAGAAGCAGCAAAATTTGATGGGAAAGAAACAGCAAAATTTGATGGAGATATGCTATTTCATATGCAACTTATTGGGAAATTTACTGGACATACAAGCTGAGAAATTTAAAGGAGAGACAAGGTATACAGAGAAATTTAATAGAGATTTTTGAAAGGTAGGAATGTTGGGAAAGAAGCAGCAAAATTTGATGGGAAAGAAACAGCAAAATTTGATGGAGATATGCTATTTCATATGCAACTTATTGGGAAATTTACTGGACATACAAGCTGAGAAATTTAAAGGAGAGACAAGGTATACAGAGAAATTTAATAGAGATTTTTGAAAGGTAGGAATGTTGGGAAAGAAGCAGCAAAATTTGATGGGAAAGAAGCAGCAAAATTTGATGGAGATATGCTATTTCAAATGCAACTTATTAGGAAATTTACTGGACATACAAGCTGAGAAATTTAAAGGAGAGACAAGGTATACAGAGAATTTTGATGGAGATTTTTGAAAGGTAGGAATGTTGGGAAAGAAGCAGCAAAATTTGATGGAGATATGCTATTTCATTTGCAACTTATTGGGAAATTTACTGGACATACAATAAGCTGAGAAATTTAAAGGACAGACAAGGTATACAGAGAAATTTGATAGAGATTTTTGAAAGGTAGGAATGTTGGGAAAGAAGCAGCAAAATTTGATGGGAAAGAAGCAGCAAAATTTGGTGGAGATATGCTATTTCAAATGCAATTTATTGGAAAATTTACTGGACATACAAGCTGAGAAATTTAAAGGAGAGACAAGGTATACAGAGAAATTTGCTGGAGATTTTTGAAATGTAAGAATGTTGGGAAAGAAGCAGCAAAATATGATGGGAAAGAAGCAGCAAAATATGATGGGAAAGAAGCAGCAAAATTTGATGGAGATATGCTATTTCATATGCAACTTATTGGGAAATTTACTAGACATACAACCTGAGAAATTTAAAGGATAGACAAGGTATACAGAGAATTTTGATGGAGATTTTTGAAAGGTAGGAATGTTGGGAAAGAAGCAGCAAAATTTGATGAAGATATGCTATTTCATTTGCAACTTATTGGGAAATTTACTGGGCATAAAAGCTGAGGAATTTAAAGGAGAGACAAGGTATACAGAGAAATTTGATAGAGATTTTTGAAAGGTAGGAATCCTGGGAAAGAAGCAGCAAAATTTGATGGGAAAGAAGCAGCAAAATTTGGTGGAAATATGCTATTTCATATGCAACTTATTGGGAAATTTACTGGACATACAAGCTGAGATATTTAAAGGAGAGACAAGGTATACAGAGAAAAGATAGTTTTTGAATGGTAGGAATGTTGGGAAAGAAGCAACAAAATTTGATGAAGATATGCTATTTCATTTACAACTTATTGGGAAATTTACTAGACATACAAGCTGAGAAATTTAAAGGGGAGACAAGATATACAGAGAAATTTGATGGAGATTTTTGAAAGATAGGAATGTTGGGAAAGAAGCAGTAAAATTTGATGGGAAAGAAGCAGCAAAATTTGATGGAGATATGCTATTTCATATGCAACTTATTGGGAAATTTACTGGACATACAAGCTGAGAAATTTAAAGGAGAGACAAGGTATACAGAGAAATTTGATGGAGATTTTTGAAAGGTAGGAATGTTGGGAAAGAAGCATCAAAATTTGATGGGAAACAAGCAGCAAAATTTGATAGAGATATGCTATTTCATATGCAACTTATTGGGAAATTTACTGGACATACAAGCTCAGAAATTTAAAGGAGAGACAAGGTATACAGAAAAATTTGATGGAGATTTTTGAAAGGTAGGAATGTTGGGAAAGAAGCATCAAAATTTGATGGGAAACAAGCAGCAAAATTTGATAGAGATATGCTATTTCATATGCAACTTATTGGGAAATTTACTAGACATACAAGCTCAGAAATTTAAAGAAGAGACAAGGTATACAGAGAAATTTGATGGAGATTTTTGAAAGGTAGGAATGTTGGGAAAGAAGTAGCAAAATTTGATGGGAAAGAAACAGCAAAATTTGATGGAGATATGCTATTTCATATGCAACTTATTGGGAAATTTACTGGACATACAAGCTGAGAAATTTAAAGGAGAGACAAGGTATACAGAGAAATTTGATGGAGATTTTTGAAAGGTAGGAATGTTGGGAAAGAAGCAGCAAAATATGATGGGAAAGAAGCAGCAAAATATGATGGGAAAGAAGCAGCAAAATTTGATGGAGATATGCTATTTCATATGCAACTTATTGGGAAATTTACTGGACATACAAGCTCAGAAATTTAAAGAAGAGACAAGGTATACAGAGAAATTTGATAGAGATTTTTGAAAGGTAGGAATGATGGGAAAGAAGCAGCAAAATTTGATGGGAAAGAAGCAGCAAAATTTGGTGGAAATATGATATTTCATATGCAACTTATTGGGAAATTTACTGGACATACAAGCTGAGATATTTAAAGGAGAGACAAGGTATACAGAGAAAAGATAGTTTTTGAATGGTAGGAATGTTGGGAAAGAAGCAGCAAAATTTGATGGAGATATTCTATTTCATATGCAACTTATTGGGAAATTTACTGGACATACAAGCTGAGAAATTTAAAGGGGAGACAAGATATACAGAGAAATTTGATGGAGATTTTTGAAAGATAGGAATGTTGGGAAAGAAGCAGTAAAATTTGATGGGAAAGAAGCAGCAAAATTTGATGGAGATATGCTATTTCATATGCAACTTATTGGGAAATTTACTGGACATACAAGCTCAGAAATTTAAAGGAGAGACAAGGTATACAGAAAAATTTGATGGAGACTTTTGAAAGGTAGGAATGTTGGGAAAGAAGCATCAAAATTTGATGGGAAACAAGCAGCAAAATTTGATAGAGATATGCTATTTCATATGCAACTTATTGGGAAATTTACTGGACATACAAGCTCAGAAATTTAAAGAAGAGACAAGGTATACAGAGAAATTTGATGGAGATTTTTGAAAGGTAGGAATGTTGGGAAAGAAGCAGCAAAATTTTATGGGAAAGAAGTAGCAAAATTTGATGGAGATATGGTATTTCATATGCAACTTATTGGGAAATTTACTGGACATACAAGCTGAGAAATTTAAAGGAGAGACAAGGTATACAGAGAAATTTCATGGAGATTTTTGAAAGGTAGGAATGTTGGGAAAGAAGCAGCAAAATTTGCTGGGAAAGAAGCAGCAAAATTTGATGGAGATATACTATTTCATATGCAACATTTTGGGAAATTTGCTGGACATACAAGCTGAGAAATTTAAAGGAGAGACAAGGTATACAAAGAAATTTGATGGAGATTTTTGAAAGGTAGGAATGTTGGGAAAGAAGCAGCAAAATTTGATGGGAAAGAAACAGCAAAATTTGATGGAGATATGCTATTTCATATGCAACTTATTGGGAAATTTACTAGACATACAAGCTGAGAAATTTAAAGGAGAGACAAGGTATACAGAGAAATTTGATGGAGATTTTTGAAAGGTAGGAATGTTGGGAAAGAAGCAGCAAAATTTGATGGGAAAGAAGCAGCAAAATTTGGTGGAGATATGCTATTTCATAGGCAACATATTGGGAAATTTGCTGGACATACAAGCTGAGAAATTTAAAGAAGGGACAAGGTATACAGAGAAATTTGATGGAGATTTTTGAAAGGTAAGAATGTTGGGAAAGAAGCAGCAAAATATGATGGGAAAGAAGCAGCAAAATATGATGGGAAAGAAGCAGCAAAATTTGATGGAGATATGCTATTTCATATGCAACTTACTGGGAAATTTACTAGACATACAACCTGAGAAATTTAAAGGAGAGACAAGGTATACAGAGAATTTTGATGGAGATTTTTGAAAGGTAGGAATGTTGGGAAAGAAGCAGCAAAATTTGATGAAGATATGCTATTTCATTTGCAACTTATTGGGAAATTTACTGGGCATTCAAGCTGAGGAATTTAAAGGAGAGACAAGGTATACAGAGAAATTTGATAGAGATTTTTGAAAGGTAGGAATGATGGGAAAGAAGCAGCAAAATTTGATGGGAAAGAAGCAGCAAAATTTGGTGGAAATATGCTATTTCATATGCAACTTATTGGGAAATTTACTGGACATACAAGCTGAGAAATTTAAAGGAGAGACAAGGTATACAAAGAAATTTGATGGAGATTTTTGAAAGGTAGGAATGTTGGGAAAGAAGCAGCAAAATTTGATAGGAAAGAAGCAGCAAAATTGGATGGAGATATGCTATTTCATGTGCAACTTATTGGGAAATTTACTGGACATACAAGCTGAGAAATTTAAAGGAGAGACAAGGTATACAGAGAAATTTGATGGAGGTTTTTGAAAGGTAGGAATGTTGGGAAAGAAGCAGCAAAATTTGATGGAGATATGCTATTTCATATGCAACTTATTCGGAAATTTACGAGACATACAAGCTGAGAAATTTAAAGGAGAGACAAGGTATACAGAGAAATTTGATGGACATTTTTGAAAGGTAGGAATGTTGGAAAAGAAGCAGAAAAATTTGATGGGAAAGAAGCAGCAAAATTTGATGGAGATATGCTATTTCATATGCAACTTATTGGGAAATTTACTGGGCATACAAGCTGAGAAATTTAAAGGAGAGACAAGGTATACAGAGAAATTTGATGGAGGTTTTTGAAAGGTAGGAATGTTGGGAAAGAAGCAGCAAAATGCTATGGGATGAAGCAGCAAAATTTGATGTAGATATGATATTTCATATGCAACTTATTGGGAAAATTTACTGGACATACAAGCTCAGAAATTTAAAGGAGAGACAAGGTATACAGAGAAATTTGATGGAGATTTTTGAAAGGTAGGAATGTTGGGAAAGAAGCAGCAAAATTTGATGGGAAAGAAGCAGCAAAATTTGATGGAGATATGCTATTTCATATGCAACTTATTGGGAAATTTACTGAACATACAAGCTGAGAAATTTACAGGAGAGACAAGTTATAAAGAGAAAAGGTGATAGTTTTTGAATGGTAGGAATGCTGGGAAAGAAGCAGCAAAATTTGATGGAGATATACCATTTATATAGAGTGAGTTTTAGAGAGTTTGGGAGTTGGGGAGGGAGTTTTAGTGAGTTTGAGAGTAGGGAGTGAGTTTTAGTGAGTTGGAGAGTGAGTTTACGGGCTGGGAGTGAGTTTTAGTGAGTTGGAGAGTGAGTCGTAGTGAGTTGGAGAGTTGGGGAGGGAGTTTAAGTGAGTTGGAGAGTGGGGAGTGAGTTGTAGTGAGTTGGAGAGTTGGGGGTGAGTTTTAGTTAGTTTGAGAGTTGAGAGTGAGTTTTAGTGAGTTGGAGAGTGAGTTTCAGAGTTGAGAGTGAGTTTTAGTGAGTTGGAGAGTGAGTTTGAGAGTTGGAGAGTGAGTTTTAGTGAGTTGGAGAGTGAGTTTTAGTGAGTTGGAGAGTGAGTTTTAGTGAGGAGTTGGAGAGTTGGGGAGGCAGTTTTAGTGAGTTGGAGAGTTGGGGAGGGAGTTTTAGTGAGTTGGAGAGTTGGAGGGTGAGTTTTAGTGAGTTGGAGAGTGAGTTTTAGTGAGTTGGAGAGTTTAGGAGGGAGTTTTAGTGAGTTTGAGAGTTGGGGATTGAGTTTTAGTGAGTTGGAGAGTGACTTTCAGGGCTGGGGAGGGAGTTTTAGTGAGCCTGAGGGTGAGTTTTAGTGAGCTAGAGAGTTGGGGAGGAAATTTAAGTGAGTTGGAGAGTGGGAAGTGAGTTCTAGTGAGCTGGAAAGTTGGGAGTGAGTTTTAGTGAGTTGGAGAGTGAGTCGTAGTGAGTTGGAGAGTTGGGGAGGGAGTTTAAGTGAGTTGGAGAGTGGGGAGTGAGTTGTAGTGAGTTGGAGAGTTGGGAGTGAGTTTTAGTTAGTTTGAGAGTTGAGAGTGAGTTTTAGTGAGTTGGAGAGTGAGTTTCAGAGTTGAGAGTGAGTTTTAGTGAGTTGGAGAGTGAGTTTGAGAGTTGGAGAGTGAGTTTTAGTGAGTTGGAGAGTGAGTTTTAGTGAGTTGGAGAGTGAGTTTTAGTGAGGAGTTGGAGAGTTGGGGAGGCAGTTTTAGTGAGTATGAGAGTTGAGAGTGAGTTTTAGTGAGTTGGATAGTGAGTTTTAGTGAGTTGGAGAGTGAGTTTTAGTGAGTTGGAGAGTTGGGAGGCAGTTTTAGTGAGTATGAGAGTTGAGAGGGAGTTTTAGTGAGTTGGAGAGTGAGTTTTAGAAAGTTGGAGAGTTGAGAGTTAGTTTTAGTGAGTTGGAGAGTGAGTTTGAGAGTTGAGAGTGAGTTTTAGTGCGTTGGAGAGTGAGTTTTAGTGAGTTGGAGTGTTGGGAGGGAGTTTTAGTGAGTTGGAGAGTTGGGAGCAAGTTTTAGTGAGTTTGAGAGTTGAGAGTGAGTTTTAGTGAATTGGAGAGTGAGTTTTAGAAAGTTGGAGAGTTGAGAGTTAGTTTTAGTGAGTTGGAGAGTGAGTTTGAGAGTTGAGAGTGAGTTTTAGTGCGTTGGAGAGTGAGTTTTAGTGAGTTGGAGTGTTGGGAGTGAGTTGTAGTGAGTTGGAGAGTTGGGAGCAAGTTTTAGTGAGTTTGAGAGTTGAGAGTGAGTTTTAGTGAATTGGAGAGTGAGTTTTAGAAAGTTGGAGAGTTGAGAGTGAGTTTTAGTGAGTTGGAGAGTGAGTTTGAGAGTTAAGAGTGAGTTTTAGTGAGCTGGAGGGTGAGTTTTAGTTTTCTGGAGAGTTGGGGAGGGAGTTTAAGTGAGTTGGAGAGTGGGGAGTGAGTTGTAGTGAGTTGGAGAGTTGGGGAGGCAGTTTTAGTGAGTTTGAGAGTTGAGAGTGAGTTTTAGTAAGTTGGAGAATGAGGTTGAGAGTGAGTTTTAGTGGGTTGGAGAGTGAGTTTGAGAGTTGAGAGTGAGTTTTAGTGAGTTGGATGGTGAGTTTTAGTGAGCTGGAGAGTTGAGGAGGGAGTTTTAGTGAGTTGGAAAGTGGGGAGTGAGTTGTAGTGAGTTGGAGAGTTGGGATTGAGTTTTAGTGAGTTTGAGAGTTGAGAGTGAGTTTTAGTGAGTTGGAGAGTGAGTTTTAGTGATCTGGAGAATTGGGGAGTGAGTTTTAGTGAGTTGGAGAGCTGGGGAGGGAGTTTTAGTGAGTTTGAGAGTTGGGATGGAGTTTTAGTGAGTTGGAGAGTGAGTTTGAGGGCTGGGTAGTGACTTTTAGTGATTCGGAGAGTTGGGGAGTGAGTTGGAGTGCTTGTCTCTCTCTCTCTCTCTCATCCTTGTGCTGCATCACTCTCATTCCCATTCCCTGTAACAATCCATTCCCATTCCCCTTTGGCAATCCATTCCCATTCCTGTTGAACAATCCATTCCCATTACCCTTTAACAATCCATTCCCATTCCCCTTCAACAATCCATTCCCATTCCAATTTAGCAATCCATTCCCATTCCTGTTGAACAATTCATTCCAATTACCCTTGAACAATCCATTCCCATTACCCTTTGGCAATCCAATCCCATTCCCGTTGAACAATCCATTCCCATTACCCTTTAGCAGTCCATTCCCATTCCCATTCCTGTTGAACAATCCATTCCCATTCCCTTGAACTATCCATTCCCATTCCTGTTGAACAATCCATTCCCATTCCCCTTTAGCAATCCATTCCCATTCCCCTTGAACAATCCATTCAAAATCTCTCCATGAAACAAAAAGAAGAAGAAGAAGAAGAAGAAGAAGAAGAAGAAGAAGAAGAAGAAGAAGAAGAAGAAGAAGAAGAAGAAGAAGAAGAAGAAGAAGAAGAAGAAGAAGAAGAAGAAGAAGAAGAAGAAGAAGAAGAAGAAGAAGAAGAAGAAGAAGAAGAAGAAGAAGAAGAAGAAGAAGAAGAAGAAGAAGAAGAAGAAGAAGAAGAAGAAGAAGAAGAAGAAGAAGAAGAAGAAGAAGAAGAAGAAGAAGAAGAAGAAGAAGAAGAAGAAGAAGAAGAAGAAGAAGAAGAAGAAGAAGAAGAAGAAGAAGAAGAAGAAGAAGAAGAAGAAGAAGAAGAAGAAGAAGAAGAAGAAGAAGAAGAAGAAGAAGAAGAAGAAGAAGAAGAAGGTGCTTGCTGTGACATTATAGGGTCTGCGTTCCTTAACAGACTCTGTTCCTTAACAGAAATCTGTAAAATAATAAAGTGTATAAAGAGACTCTTTGTTCCTTATCATAAATCTAGAAAGTATTCAAGTAGAGGCTTTAGAATAGGGTCTTTGTTCCTTAACAGACATTGTCACCTATCAGAAAGCTGGATCATAAAGTGTCTGTTAAGCAGAGATGCTAGTTCTTATCCTACGTTGAATATTATGAGAGAAAATAGAAGGAAAATGAAGAAAAATATAAAATTTATACTGAACACTCACCATCATCATCATCTTGTTGAGGTCCTTCAGTGGAGGATTCTTCCAAATCTGCAAAAAGTAACAGGCAGAGAATGAGTTGGGTGTGCAACATTGCAGAACAGACTTGACACTTACAAGAATCTGTCTTATAAACACTTTTATTGTGTTTACAGCAAAAACAGCAAAAAGCTTTCATTCTACCCTCTGAGACCCTTCCAGACAGCACAATGTTCCAAGACTGCCCCAAACCCTCACAAAATACCTTAACGTTACACTAAAAAATCCTTCCTCATGGCACGATGCTTCAAGACTACACTCAAAACCTAAGAAAAAGCTTTCATACTACCCTACGAGACCTTTCCAGACAGCACAATGTTCATGGATTGCCCCAAACCCTCACAAAATACCTTGACGTTACACTAAAAAATCCTTCCTCATGGCACGATGCTTCAAGACTACACTCAAAACCTAAGAAAAAGCTTTCATACTACCCTACGAGACCTTTCCAGACAGCACAATGTTCATGGATTGCCCCAAACCCTCACAAAATACCTTGACGTTACACTAAAAAATCCTTCCTCAGGCACGATGCTTCAAGACTATCATGAGAACATAAGAAAAAGCTTTCATAATACCCTACGAGACCCTTCCAGACAGCACAATGTTCCAAGACTGCCCCAAACCCTCACAAAATACCTTGACGTTACACTAAAAAATCCTTCCACATGGCACGATGCTTCAAGACTATCCTGAGAACATAAGAAAAAGCTTTCATACTACCCTACGAGACCCTTCCAGACAGCACAATGTTCATGGATTGCCCCAAACCCTCACAAAATACCTTGACGTTACACTAAAAAATCCTTCTACATGGCACGATGCTTCAAGACTATCCTGAGAACATAAGAAAAAGCTTTCATACTACCCTACGAGACCCTTCCAGACAGCACAATGTTCATGGATTGCCCCAAACCCTCACAAAATACCTTGACGTTACACTAAAAAATCCTTCCACATGGCACGATGCTTCAAGACTATCCTGAGAACATAAGAAAAAGCTTTCATACTACCCTACGAGACCCTTCCAGACAGCACAATGTTCATGGATTGCCCCAAACCCTCACAAAATACCTTGACGTTACACTAAAAAATCCTTCCACATGGCACGATGCTTCAAGACTATCCTGAGAACATAAGAAAAAGCTTTCATACTACCCTACGAGACCCTTCCAGACAGCACAATGTTCATGGATTGCCCCAAACCCTCACAAAATACCTTGACGTTACACTAAAAAATCCTTCCACATGGCACGATGCTTCAAGACTATCCTGAGAACATAAGAAAAAGCTTTCATACTACCCTACGAGACCCTTCCAGACAGCACAATGTTCATGGATTGCCCCAAACCCTCACAAAATACCATGACGTTACACTAAAAAATCCTTCCTCATGGCACAATGCTTCAAGACTCTCCTGAAAACATAAGAAAAAGCTTTCATACTACCCTACGAGACCCTTCCAGACAGCACAATGTTCATGGATTGCCCCAAACCCTCACAAAATACCTTGACGTTAGACTAAAAAATCCTTACTCATGGCACGATGCTTCGAGACTATCCTGAAAACCTAACAAAAAGCTTTCATACTACCCTACAAGACCCTTCCAGACACCACAATGTTCATGGATTGCCCCAAACCCTCACAAAATACCTTGACGTTACACTAAAAAATCCTTCCACATGGCACGATGCTTCAAGACTATCCTGAGAACATAAGAAAAAGCTTTCATACTACCCTACGAGACCCTTCCAGACAGCACAATGTTCATGGATTGCCCCAAACCCTCACAAAATACCTTGACGTTACACTAAAAAATCCTTCCTCATGGCACAATGCTTCAAGACTCTCCTGAAAACATAAGAAAAAGCTTTCATACTACCCTACGAGACCCTTCCAGACAGCACAATGTTCATGGATTGCCCCAAACCCTCACAAAATACCTTGACGTTAGACTAAAAAATCCTTACTCATGGCACGATGCTTCGAGACTATCCTGAAAACCTAACAAAAAGCTTTCATACTACCCTACAAGACCCTTCCAGACAGCACAATGTTCATGGATTGCCCCAAACCCTCACAAAATACCTTGACGTTACACTAAAAAATCCTTCCTCATGGCACGATGCTTAAAGACTATCCTGAGAACATAAGAAAAAGCTTTCATACTACCCTACGAGACCCATCCAGACAGCACAATGTTCATGGATTGCCCCAAACCCTCACGAAATACCTTGACGTTACACTAAAATATCCTTACTCATGGCACGATGCTTAAAGACTCTCCTGAAAACATAAGAAAAAGCTTTCATACTACCCTACGAGACCCTTCCAGACAGCACAATGTTCATGGATTGCCCCAAACCCTCACAAAATACCTTGACGTTACACTAAAAAATCCTTCCTCATGGCACAATGCTTCAAGACTCTCCTGAAAACATAAGAAAAAGCTTTCATACTACCCTACGAGACCCTTCCAGACAGCACAATGTTCATGGATTGCCCCAAACCCTCACAAAATACCTTGACGTTAGACTAAAAAATCCTTACTCATGGCACGATGCTTCGAGACTATCCTGAAAACCTAACAAAAAGCTTTCATACTACCCTACGGGACCCTTCCAGACAGCACAATGTTCAAGGATTGCCCCAAACCCTCACAAAATACCTTGATGTTACACTAAAAAATCCTTCCTCATGGCACGATGCTTCAAGACTACTCTCAAAACCTAAGAAAAAACTTTCATACTACCCTACGAGACCTTTCCAGACAGCACAATGTTCATGGATTGCCCCAAACCCTCACAAAATACCTTGACGTTACACTAAAAAATCCTTTCTCATGGCACGATGCTTCAAGACTACCCTCAAAACATATGAAAAAGCTTTCATATTACCCTCCGAGACCCTTCCAGACAGCACAATGTTCATGGATTGCCCCAAACCTTCACAAAATACCTTGACGTTAAACTAAAAAATCTTTCCTCATGGCACGATGCTTCAAGACTACCCTCAAAACCTAAGAAAAAACTTTCATACTACCCTACGAGACCCTTCCAGACACCACAATGTTCCAAGACTGCACCAAACCCTCACAAAATACCTTGACGTTACATTAAAAAATCCTTCCTCATAGCACGATGCTTCAAGACTACCCTCAAAACCTAAGAAAAAGATTTCATACTACCCTACGAGACCCTTCCAGACAGTACAATGTTCATAGATTGCCCCAACCCCTCACAAAATGCCTTGACGTTACACTAAAAAGTCCTTACTCAAGGCTCGATGCTTCAAGACTATCCTGAAAACATAAGAAAAAGCTTTCATACTACCCTCTGAGACCCTTCCAGACAGCACAATGATACAAGATTGCCCCAAACCCTCAAAAAATACCCAAACCCTCAAAAAATAACTATACATTACACTAAAAAATCCTTCCTCAGGCTCGATGCTTCAAGACTACACTGAAAACCTGAGGAAAAGGTTTGATACTACATTCCGAGACCCTTCCAGATAGCACAATGTTCATGGATTGCCCCAAACCATCACAAAATACCATTACGTTACACTAAAAAATCCTTCCTCAGGCACGATGCTTCAAGACTAACCTGAAAACCTGAGGAAAAGGTTTGATACTACATTCCGAGACCCTTCCAAATAGCACAATGTTCATGGATTGCCCCAAACCCTCACAAAATACCTTGACGTTACACTAAAAAAAATCTTCCTGAGGCACGATGCTTCAATACTACACTGAAAACCTGAGGAAAAGGTTTGATACTACATTCCGAGACCCTTCCAGATAGCACAATGTTCATGGATTGCCCCAAACCCTCACAATATACCTTTACGTTACACTAAAAAATCCTTCCTCAGGCACGATGCTTCAAGACTAACCTGAAAACCTGAGGAAAAGGTTTGGTACTACATTCCGAGACCCTTCAAAATAGCACAATGTTCATGTATTGCCCCAAACACTCACAATATACCTTGACGTTACACTAAAAAATCCTTCCTCAGGCACGATGCTTCAAGACTAACCTGAAAACCTAAGGAAAATGTTTGATTCTACCCTCCGAGACCCTTCCAGACAGAACAATGTTCATGGATTGCACCAAACCCTCACAAAATACCTTTACGTTACACTAAAAAATCCTTCCTCAGGCTCGATGCTTCAAGACTAACCTGAAAACTTGAGGAAAAGGTTTGATACTACATTCTGAGACCCTTCCAAATAGCACAATGTTCATGGATTGCCCCAAACCCTCACAAAATACATTTACGTTACACTAAAAAATCCTTCCTCAGGCACGATGCTTCAAGACTAACCTGAAAACCTGAGGAAAAGGTTTGATACTACATTCCGAAACCCTTCCAAATAGCACAATGTTACAAGATTGCCCCAAACCCTCACAAAATACCTTTATGTTACACTAAAAAATCCTTCCTCAGGCTTGATGCTTCAAGACTAACCTGAAAACCTGAGGAAAAGGTTTGATACTACATTCCGAGACCCTTCCAAATAGCACAATGTTCATGGATTGCCCCAAACCCTCACAAAATACCTTTACGTTACACTAAAAATCCTTCCTCAGGCACGATGCTTCAAGACTAACCTGAAAACCTGAGGAAAAGGTTTGATACTACATTCCGAAACCCTTCCAAATAGCACAATGTTCATGGATTGCCCCAAACCCTCACAAAATACCTTGACATTACACTAAAAAATCCTTCCTCAGGCACGATGTTTCAAGACTCACCTGAAAACCTGAGGAAAAGGTTTGATACTACATTCCGAGACCCTTCCAGATAGCACAATGTTCATGGATTGCCCCAAACCCTCACAAAATACCTTTACGTTACACTAAAAAATCCTTCCTCAGGCACGATGCTTCAAGACTAACCTGAAAACCTGAGGAAAAGGTTTGATACTACATTCCAAGACCCTTCCAGATAGCACAATGTTCATGGATTGCCCCAAACCCTCACAAAATACCTTGACGTTACACTAAAAAATCCTTCCTCAGGCTCGATGCTTCAAGACTAACCTGAAAACCTGAGGAAAAGGTTTGATACTACATTCCGAGACCCTTCCAAATAGCAAAATTTTACAAGATTGCCCCAAACCCTCACAAAATACCTTTATGTTACACTAAAAAATCCTTCCTCAGGCACGATGCTTCAAGACTAACCTGAAAACCTGAGGAAAAGGTTTGATACTACATTCCGAAACCCTTCCAAATAGCACAATGTTCATGGATTGCCCCAAACCCTCACAAAATACCTTGACATTACACTAAAAAATCCTTCCTCAGGCACGATGTTTCAAGACTCACCTGAAAACCTGAGGAAAAGGTTTGATACTACATTCCGAGACCCTTCCAGATAGCACAATGTTCATGGATTGCCCCAAACCCTCACAAAATACCTTGACGTTACACTAAAAAATCCTTCCTCAGGCACGATGCTTCAAGACTAACCTGAAAACCTGAGGAAAAGGTTTGATACTACATTCCAAGACCCTTCCAGATAGCACAATGTTCATGGATTGCCCCAAACCCTCACAAAATACCTTGACGTTACACTAAAAAATCCTTCCTCAGGCTCGATGCTTCAAGACTAACCTGAAAACCTGAGGAAAAGGTTTGATACTACATTCCGAGACCCTTCCAAATAGCACAATGTTCATGGATTGCCCCAAACCCTCACAAAATACCTTGACATTACACTAAAAAATCCTTCCTCAGGCTCGATGCTTCAAGACTAACCTGAAAACCTGAGGAAAAGGTTTGATACTACATTCTGAGACCCTTCCAAATAGCACAATGTTCATGGATTGCCCAAACCCTCACAATATACCTTTACGTTACACTAAAATATCCTTACTCATGGCACGATGCTTAAAGACTATCCTGAAAACATAAGAAAAAGCTTTCATACTACCCTACGAGACCCTTCCAGACAGCACAATGTTCATGGATTGCCCCAAACCCTCACAAAATACCTTGACGTTACACTAAAAAATCCTTCCTCAGGCTCGATGCTTCAAGACTAACCTGAAAACCTGAGGAAAAGGTTTGATACTACATTCCGAGACCCTTCCAGATAGCACAATGTTCATGGATTGCCCCAAACCCTCACAAAATGCCTTGACGTTACACTAAAAAATCCTTCCTCAGGCACGATGCTTCAAGACTAACCTGAAAACCTGAGGAAAAGGTTTGAAACTACATTCCGAGACCCTTCCAGATAGCACAATGTTCATGGATTGCCCCAAACCCTCACAATATACCTTTACGTTACACTAAAATATCCTTACTCATGGCACGATGCTTAAAGACTATCCTGAAAACATAAGAAAAAGCTTTCATACTACCCTACGAGACCCTTCCAGACAGCACAATGTTCATGGATTGCCCCAAACCCTCACAAAATACCTTGACGTTACACTAAAAAATCCTTCCTCATGGCACAATGCTTCAAGACTCTCCTGAAAACATAAGAAAAAGCTTTCATACTACCCTACGAGACCCTTCCAGACAGCACAATGTTCATGGATTGCCCCAAACCCTCACAAAATACCTTGACGTTAGACTAAAAAATCCTTACTCATGGCACGATGCTTCGAGACTATCCTGAAAACCTAACAAAAAGCTTTCATACTACCCTACGGGACCCTTCCAGACAGCACAATGTTCATGGATTGCCCCAAACCCTCACAAAATACCTTGATGTTACACTAAAAAATCCTTCCTCATGGCACGATGCTTCAAGACTACTCTCAAAACCTAAGAAAAAACTTTCATACTACCCTACGAGACCTTTCCAGACAGCACAATGTTCATGGATTGCCCCAAACCCTCACAAAATACCTTGACGTTACACTAAAAAATCCTTTCTCATGGCACGATGCTTCAAGACTACCCTCAAAACCTAAGAAAAAACTTTCATACTACCCTACGAGACCCTTCCAGACACCACAATGTTCCAAGACTGCCCCAAACCCTCACAAAATACCTTGACGTTACATTAAAAAATCCTTCCTCATAGCACGATGCTTCAAGACTACCCTCAAAACCTAAGAAAAAGATTTCATACTACCCTACGAGACCCTTCCAGATAGCACAATGTTCATAGATTGCCCCAACCCCTCACAAAATGCCTTGACGTTACATTAAAAAGTCCTTACTCAAGGCTCGATGCTTCAAGACTATCCTGAAAACATAAGAAAAAGCTTTCATACTACCCTCTGAGGCCCTTCCAGACAGCACAATGATACAAGATTGCCCCAAACCCTCAAAAAATACCCAAACCCTCAAAAAATAACTATACATTACACTAAAAAATCCTTCCTCAGGCTCGATGCTTCAAGACTACACTGAAAACCTGAGGAAAAGGTTTGATACTACATTCTGAGACCCTTCCAGATAGCACAATGTTCATGGATTGCCCCAAACCATCACAAAATACCATTACGTTACACTAAAAAATCCTTCCTCAGGCACGATGCTTCAAGACTAACCTGAAAACCTGAGGAAAAGGTTTGATACTACATTCCGAGACCCTTCCAAATAGCACAATGTTCATGGATTGCCCCAAACCCTCACAAAATACCTTGACGTTACACTAAAAAAATCTTCCTGAGGCACGATGCTTCAATACTACACTGAAAACCTGAGGAAAAGGTTTGATACTACATTCCGAGAAACTTCCAGATAGCACAATGTTCATGGATTGCCCCAAACCCTCACAATATACCTTTACGTTACACTAAAAAATCCTTCCTCAGGCACGATGCTTCAAGACTAACCTGAAAACCTGAGGAAAAGGTTTGGTACTACATTCCGAGACCCTTCAAAATAGCACAATGTTCATGTATTGCCCCAAACACTCACAATATACCTTGACGTTACACTAAAAAATCCTTCCTCAGGCACGATGCTTCAAGACTAACCTGAAAACCTAAGGAAAATGTTTGATTCTACCCTCCGAGACCCTTCCAGACAGAACAATGTTCATGGATTGCACCAAACCCTCACAAAATACCTTTACGTTACACTAAAAAATCCTTCCTCAGGCTCGATGCTTCAAGACTAACCTGAAAACTTGAGGAAAAGGTTTGATACTACATTCTGAGACCCTTCCAAATAGCACAATGTTCATGGATTGCCCCAAACCCTCACAAAATACCTTTATGTTACACTAAAAAATACTTCCTCAAGCTCGATGCTTCAAGACTAACCTGAAAACCTGAGGAAAAGTTTTGATACTACATTCCGAGACCCTTCCAAATAGCACAATGTTCATGGATTGCCCCAAACCCTCACAAAATACCATTACGTTACACTAAAAAATCCTTCCTCAGGCACGATGCTTCAAGACTAACCTGAAAACCTGAGGAAAAGGTTTGATACTACATTCCGAGACCCTTCCAAATAGCACAATGTTACAAGATTGCCCCAAACCCTCACAAAATACCTTTATGTTACACTAAAAAATCCTTCCTCAGGCTTGATGCTTCAAGACTAACCTGAAAACTTGAGGAAAAGGTTTGATACTACATTCCGAGACCCTTCCAAATAGCACAATGTTCATGGATTGCCCCAAACCCTCACAAAATACATTTACGTTACACTAAAAAATTCTTCCTCAGGCACGATGCTTCAAGACTAACCTGAAAACCTGAGGAAAAGGTTTGATACTACATTCCGAGACCCTTCCAAATAGCACAATGTTACAAGATTGCCCCAAACCCTCACAAAATACCTTTATGTTACACTAAAAAATCCTTCCTCAGGCACAATGCTTCAAGAATAACCTGAAAACCTGAGGAAAAGGTTTGATACTACATTCCGAAACCCTTCCAAATAGCACAATGTTCATGGATTGCCCCAAACCCTCACAAAATACCTTTACGTTACACTAAAAAATTCTTCCTCAGGCACGATGCTTCAAGACTAACCTGAAAACCTGAGGTAAAGGTTTGATACTACATTCCGAGACCCTTCCAAATACCACAATGTTCATGGATTGCACCAAACCCTAAAAAAAATACCTTGACGTTACACTAAAAAATCCTTCCTCAGGCACGATGCTTCAAGACTAACCTGAAAACCTGAGGAAAAGGTTTGAAACTACATTCCGAGACCCTTCCAAATAGCACAATGTTCATGGATTGCCCCAAACCCTCACAAAATACCTTGACGTTACACTAAAAAATCCTTCCTCAGGCACGATGCTTCAAGACTAACCTGAAAACCTGAGGAAAAGGTTTGAAACTACATTCTGAGACCCTTCCAAATAGCACAATGTTCATGGATTGCCCCAAACCCTCACAAAATACCTTGTCATTACACTAAAAAATCCTTCCTCAGGCACGATGCTTCAAGACTAACCTGAAAACCTGAGGAAAAGGTTTGAAACTACATTCCGAGACCCTTCCAAATAGCACAATGTTCATGGATTGCCCCAAACCCTCAAAAAATACCTTGATGTTACACTAAAAAATCCTTCCTCAGGCTTGATGCTTCAAGACTAACCTGAAAACCTGAGGAAAAGGTTTGATACTACATTCCGAAATCCTTCCAAATAGCACAATGTTCATGGATTGCCCCAAACCCTCACAAAATACCTTTACGTTACACTAAAAAATTCTTCCCCAGGCACGATGCTTCAAGACTAACCTAAAAACCTGAGGTAAAGGTTTGAACCAACATTCCGAGACCCTTCCAAATACCACAATGTTCATGGATTGCACCAAACCCTAAAAAAAATACCTTGACGTTACACTAAAAAATCCTTCCTCAGGCACGATGCTTCAAGACTAACCTGAAAACCTGAGGAAAAGGTTTGAAACTACATTCCGAGACCCTTCCAAATAGCACAATGTTCATGGATTGCCCCAAACCCTCACAAAATACCTTGACGTTACACTAAAAAATCCTTCCTCAGGCACGATGCTTCAAGACTAACCTGAAAACCTGAGGAAAAGGTTTGAAACTACATTCTGAGACCCTTCCAAATAGCACAATGTTCATGGATTGCCCCAAACCCTCACAAAATACCTTGTCATTACACTAAAAAATCCTTCCTCAGGCACGATGCTTCAAGACTAACCTGAAAACCTGAGGAAAAGGTTTGAAACTACATTCCGAGACCCTTCCAAATAGCACAATGTTCATGGATTGCCCCAAACCCTCACAAAATACCTTGACATTACACTAAAAAATCCTTCCTCAGGCTCGATGCTTCAAGACTAACCTGAAAACCTGAGGAAAAGGTTTGATACTACATTCTGAGACCCTTCCAAATAGCACAATGTTCATGGATTGCCCAAACCCTCACAAAATGCCTTGATGTTAAACTAAAAAATCCTTCCTCAGGCACGATGCTTCAAGACTAACCTGAAAACCTGAGGAAAAGGTTTGAAACTACATTCCGAGACCCTTCCAGATAGCACAATGTTCATGGATTGCCCCAAACCCTCACAATATACCTTTACGTTACACTAAAAAATCCTTCCTAGGGCACGATGCTTCAAGACTACACTGAAAACCTGAGGAAAAGGTTTGATACTACATTCTGAGACCCTTCCAGATAGCACAATGTTCATGGATTGCCCCAAACCCTCACAAAATACCTTGACGTTACACTAAAAAATCCTTCCTCAGGCACGATGCTTCAAGACTAACCTGAAAACCTGAGGAAAAGGTTTGATACTACATTCCGAGACCCTTCCAAATACCACAATGTTCATGGATTGCCCCAATCCCTCACAAAATACCTTGACGTTACACTAAAAAATCCTTCCTCAGGCACGATGCTTCAAGACTAACCTGAAAACCTGAGGAAAAGGATTGATACTACATTCTGAGACCCATCCAAATAGCACAATGTTCATGGATTGCCCCAAACCCTCACAAAATACCTTTACGTTACCCTAAAAAATCCTTCCTCGGGCTCGATGCTTCAAGTCTACACTGAAAACCTGAGGAAAAGGTTTAATAATACATTCCGAGACCCTTCCAGATAGCACAATGTTCATGGATTGCCCCAAACCCTCACAAAATACCTTGACGTTACACTAAAAAATCCTTCCTCAGGCTTGATGCTTCAAGACTAACCTAAAAACCTGAGGTAAAGGTTTGATACTACATTCCGAGACCCTTCCAAATACCACAATGTTCATGGATTGCCCCAAACCCTCACAAAATACCTTTACGTTACACTAAAAAATCCTTCCTCAGGCACGATGCTTCAAGACTACACTGAAAACCTGAGGAAAAGGTTTAATAATACATTCCGAGACCCTTCCAGATAGCACAATGTTCATGGATTGCCCCAAACCCTCACAAAATACCTTGACGTTACACTAAAAAATCCTTCCTCAGGCACGATGCTTCAAGACTAACCTAAAAACCTGAGGTAAAGGTTTGATACTACATTCCGAGACCCTTCCAAATACCACAATGTTCATGGATTGCCCCAAACCCTCACAAAATACCTTGACGTTACACTAAAAAATCCTTCCTCAGGCACGATACTTCAAGACTACACTGAAAACCTGAGGAAAAGGTTTGATACTACATTCCGAGACCCTTCCAAATAGCACAATGTTCATGGATTGCCCCAAACCCTCAAAAAATACCTTTACGTTACACTAAAAAATCCTTCCTCAGGCACGATGCTTCAAGACTACACTGAAAACCTGAGGAAAAGGTTTGATACTACATTCCGAGACCCTTCCGAATAGCACAATGTTCATGGATTGCCCCAAACCCTCACAAAATACCTTGACGTTACACTAAAAAATCCTTCCTCAGGCACGATGCTTCAAGACTACACTGAAAACCTGAGGAAAAGGTTTGATACTACATTCCGAGACCCTTCCAAATACCACAATGTTCATGGATTGCCCCAAACCCTCACAAAATACCTTGACGTTACACTAAAATATCCTTCCTCAGGCACGATGCTTCAAGACTACACTGAAAACCTGAGGAAAAGGTTTGATACTACATTCCGAGACCCTTCCAAATAGCACAATGTTCATGGATTACCCCAAACCCTCACAAAATACCTTGACGTTACCCTAAAAAATCCTTCCTCAGGCACGATGCTTCAAGACTACACTGAAAACCTGAGGAAAAGGTTTGATACTACATTCCGAGACCCTTCCAGATAGCACAATGTTCATGGATTGCCCCAAACCCTCAAAAAATACCTTTACGTTACACTAAAAAATCCTTCCTCAAGCACGATGCTTCAAGACTACACTGAAAACCTGAGGAAAAGGCTTGATACTACATTCCGAGACCCTTCCGAATAGAACAATGTTCATGGATTGCCCCAAACCCTCACAAAATACCTTGACTTTACACTAAAAAATCCTTCCTCAGGCACGATGCTTCAAGACTAACCTGAAAACCTAAGGAAAAGGTTTGATACTACATTCCGAGACCCTTCCAAAAAGCACAATGTTACAAGATTGCCCCAAACCCTCACAAAATACCTTTATGTTACACTAAAAAATCCTTCCTCAGGCTTGATGCTTCAAGACTAACCTGAAAACCTAAGGAAAAGGTTTGATACTACATTCCGAGACCCTTCCAAAAAGCACAATGTTACAAGATTGCCCCAAACCCTCACAAACTACCTTTATGTTACACTAAAAAATCCTTCCTCAGGCTTGATGCTTCAAGACTAACCTGAAAACCTAAGGAAAAGGTTTGATACTACATTCCGAGACCCTTCCAAAAAGCACAATGTTACAAGATTGCCCCAAACCCTCACAAACTACCTTTATGTTACACTAAAAAATCCTTCCTCAGGCTTGATGCTTCAAGACTAACCTGAAAACCTGAGGAAAAGGTTTGATACTACATTCCGAGACCCTTCCGAATAGAACAATGTTCATGGATTGCCCCAAACCCTCACAAAATACCTTGACTTTACACTAAAAAATCCTTCCTCAGGCACGATGCTTCAAGACTACACTGAAAACCTGAGGAAAAGGTTTGATACTACATTCCGAGACCCTTCCAAATACCACAATGTTCATGGATTGCCCCAAACCCTCACAAAATACCTTGACGTTACACTAAAAAATCCTTAATCAGGCACGATGCTTCAAAACTACACTGAAAACCTGAGGAAAAGGTTTGATACTACATTCTGAGACCCTTCCAGATAGCACAATGTTCATGGATTGCCCCAAACCCTCACAAAATACCTTGACGTTACACTAAAAAATCCTTCCGCAGGCACGATGCCTCAAGACTACACTGACAACCTGAAGAAAAGGTTTGATACTACATTCCGAGACCCTTCCAAATACCACAATGTTCATGGGTTGACCCAAACCCTCAAAAAATACCTTGACGTTACACTAAAAAATCCTTCCTCAGGCACGATGCTTCAAGACTACACTGAAAACCTGAGGAAAAGGTTTGATACTACATTCCGAGACCCTTCCGAATAGAACAATGTTCATGGATTGCCCCAAACCCTCACAAAATACCTTGACTTTACACTAAAAAATCCTTCCTCAGGCACGATGCTTCAAGACTACACTGAAAACCTGAGGAAAAGGTTTGATACTACATTCCGAGACCCTTCCAAATACCACAATGTTCATGGATTGCCCCAAACCCTCACAAAATACCTTGACGTTACACTAAAAAATCCTTAATCAGGCACGATGCTTCAAAACTACACTGAAAACCTGAGGAAAAGGTTTGATACTACATTCCGAGACCCTTCCGAATAGAACAATGTTCATGGATTGCCCCAAACCCTCACAAAATACCTTGACGTTACACTAAAAAATCCTTCCGCAGGCACGATGCCTCAAGACTACACTGACAACCTGAAGAAAAGGTTTGATACTACATTCCGAGACCCTTCCAAATACCACAATGTTCATGGGTTGACCCAAACCCTCAAAAAATACCTTGACGTTACACTAAAAAATCCTTCCTCAGGCACGATGCTTCAAGACTACACTGAAAACCTGAGGAAAAGGTTTGATACTACATTCTGAGACCCTTCCAAATAGCACAATGTTCATGGATTGCCCCAAACCCTCAAAAAATACCTTGACGTTACACTAAAAAATCCTTCCTCAGGCACGATGCTTCAAGACTACACTGAAAACCTGAGGAAAAGGTTTGATACTACATTCCGAGACCATTCCAGATAGCACAATGTTCATGGATTGCCCCAAACCCTCAAAAAATACCTTGACATTACACTAAAAAATCCTTCCTCAGGCACGATGTTTCAAGACTCACCTGAAAACCTGAGGAAAAGGTTTGATACTACATTCCGAGACCCTTCCAGATAGCACAATGTTCATGGATTGCCCCAAACCCTCACAAAATACCTTTACGTTACACTAAAAAATCCTTCCTCAGGCACGATGCTTCAAGACTAACCTGAAAACCTGAGGAAAAGGTTTGATACTACATTCCAAGACCCTTCCAGATAGCACAATGTTCATGGATTGCCCCAAACCCTCACAAAATACCTTGACGTTACACTAAAAAATCCTTCCTCAGGCACGATGCTTCACGACTACACTGAAAACCTGAGGAAAATGTTTGAAATTACATTCCGAGACCCTTCCAAATAGCACAATGTTCATGGATTGCCCCAAACCCTCACAAAATACCTTGACGTTACACTAAAAAATCCTTCCTCAGGCACAATGCTTCAAGACTACACTGAAAACCTGAGGAAAATGTTTGAAATTACATTCCGAGACCCTTCCAAATAGCACAATGTTCATGGATTGCCCCAAACCCTCACAAAATACCTTGACGTTACACTAAAAAATCCTTCCTCAGGCACGATGCTTCAAGACTAACCTGAAAACCTGAGGAAAAGGTTTGACACTACATTCTGAGACCCTTCCAAATAGCACAATGTTCATGGATTGCCCCAAACCCTCACAAAATACCTTGACGTTACACTAAAAAATCCTTTCTCAGGCACGATGCTTCAAGACTAACCTGAAAACCTGAGGAAAAGGTTTGATACTACATTCCGAGACCCTTCCAAATAGCACAATGTTCATGGATTGCCCCAAACCCTCACAAAATACCTTGACGTTACACTAAAAAATCCTTCCTCAGGCACGATCCTTCAAGACTAATCTGAAAACCTGAGGAAAAGGTTTGATACTACATTCTGAGACCCTTCCAAATAGCACAATGTTCATAGATTGCCCCAAACCCTCAAAAAATACCTTTACGTTACACTAAAAAATCCTTCCTCAGGCACGATGCTTCAAGACTAACCTGAAAACCTGAGGAAAAGGTTTGATACTACATTCCGAGACCCTTCCAAATAGCACAATGTTCATGGATTGCCCCAAACCCTCACAAAATACCATTACGTTACACTAAAAAATCCTTCCTCAGGCACAATGCTTCAAGACTACACTGAAAACCTGAGGAAAAGGTTTGATACTACATTCCGAGACCCTTCCAAATAGCACAATGTTCATGGATTGCCCCAAACCCTCACAAAATACCTTGACGTTACACTAAAAAATCCTTCCTCAGGCACGATGCTTCAAGACTAATCTGAAAACCTGAGGAAAAGGTTTGATACTACATTCTGAGACCCTTCCAAATAGCACAATGTTCATAGATTGCCCCAAACCCTCACAAAATACCTTTACGTTACACTAAAAAATCCTTCCTCAGGCACGATGCTTCAAGACTAACCTGAAAACCTGAGGAAAAGGTTTGATACTACATTCCGAGACCCTTCCAGATAGCACAATGTTCATGGATTGCCCCAAACCCTCACAAAATACCTTGACTTTACACTAAAAAATCCTTCCTCAGGCACGATGCTTCAAGACTACACTGAAAACCTGAGGAAAAGGTTTGATACTACATTCCAAGACCCTTCCAAATAGCACAATGTTCATGGATTGCCCCAAACCCTCACAAAATACCTTTATGTTACACTAAAAAATCCTTAATCAGGCACGATGCTTCAAAACTACGCTGAAAACCTGAGGAAAAGGTTTGATACTACATTCCAAGACCCTTCCAGATAGCACAATGTTCATGGATTGCCCCAAACCCTCACAAAATACCTTTACGTTACACTAAAAAATCCTTCCTCAGGCTCGATGCTTCAAGACTACTCTGAAAACCTGAGGAAAAGGTTTGATACTACATTCCGAGACCCTTCCAGATAGCACAATGTTCATGGATTGCCCCAAACACTCACAAAATACCTTGACGTTACACTAAAAAATCCTTCCTCAGGCACGATGCTTCAAGACTAACCTGAAAACCTGAGGAAAAGGTTTGATACTACATTCCGAGACCCTTCCAAATAGCACAATGTTCATGGATTGCCACAAACCCTCACAAAATACCTTTACGTTACACTAAAAAATCCTTAATCACGCACGATGCTTCAAGACTAACCTGAAAACCTGAGGAAAAGGTTTGATACTACATTCCAAGACCCTTCCAGATAGCACAATGTTCATGGATTGCCCCAAACCCTCACAAAATACCTTGACGTTACACTAAAAAATCCATCCTCAGGCACGATGCTTCAAGACTAACCTGAAAACCTGAGGAAAAGGTTTGATACTACATTCCGAGACCATTCCAGATAGCACAATGTTCATGGATAGCCCCAAACCCTCAAAAAATACCTTTACGTTACACTAAAAAATCCTTCCTCAGGCACGATGCTTCAAGACTACACTAAAAACCTGAGGAAAAGGTTTGATACTACATTCCGAGACCCTTCCAAATAGCACAATGTTCATAGATTGCCCCAAACCCTCACAAAATACCTTTACGTTACACTAAAAAATCCTTCCTCAGGCACGATGCTTCAAGACTAACCTGAAAACCTGAGGAAAAGGTTTGATACTACATTCCGAGACCCTTCCAAATAGCACAATGTTCATGGATTGCCCCAAACCCTCACAAAATACCTTGACTTTACACTAAAAAATCCTTCCTCAGGCACAATGCTTCAAGACTACACTGAAAACCTGAGGAAAAGGTTTGATACTACATTCCGAGACCCTTCCAAATAGCACAATGTTCATGGATTGCCCCAAACCCTCACAAAATACCTTGACGTTACACTAAAAAATCCTTCCTCAGGCACGATGCTTCAAGACTAATCTGAAAACCTGAGGAAAAGGTTTGATACTACATTCTGAGACCCTTCCAAATAGCACAATGTTCATAGATTGCCCCAAACCCTCACAAAATACCTTTACGTTGCACTAAAAAATCCTTCCTCAGGCACGATGCTTCAAGACTAACCTGAAAACCTGAGGAAAAGGTTTGATACTACATTCCGAGACCCTTCCAGATAGCACAATGTTCATGGATTGCCCCAAACCCTCACAAAATACCTTGACTTTACACTAAAAAATCCTTCCTCAAGCACGATGCTTCAAGACTACACTGAAAACCTGAGGAAAAGGTTTGATACTACATTCCAAGACCCTTCCAAATAGCACAATGTTCATGGATTGCCCCAAACCCTCACAAAATACCTTGAAGTTACACTAAAAAATCTTTCCTCAGGCACGATGCTTCAAGACTAACCTGAAAACCTGAGGAAAAGGTTTGATACTACATTCCGAGACCCTTCCAAATAGCACAATGTTCATGGATTGCCCCAAACACTCACAAAATACCTTGACGTTACACTAAAAAATCCATCCTCAGGCACGATGCTTCAAGACTAACCTGAAAACCTGAGGAAAAGGTTTGATACTACATTCCGAGACCATTCCAGATAGCACAATGTTCATGGATTGCCCCAAACCTTCAAAAAATACCTTTACGTTACACTAAAAAATCCTTCCTCAGGCACAATACTTCAAGACTAACCTGAAAACCTGAGGAAAAGGTTTGATACTACATTCCGAGACCCTTCCAGATAGCACAATGTTCATGGATTGCCCCCAACCTTCAAAAAATACCTTTATGTTACACTAAAAAATCCTTAATCAGGCACGATGCTTCAAAACTACGCTGAAAACCTGAGGAAAAGGTTTGATACTACATTCCGAGACCCTTCCAGATAGCACAATGTTCATGGATTGCCCCAAACCTTCAAAAAATACCTTTACGTTACACTAAAAAATCCTTCCTCAGGCACAATACTTCAAGACTAACCTGAAAACCTGAGGAAAAGGTTTGATACTACATTCCGAGACCCTTCCAGATAGCACAATGTTCATGGATTGCCCCAAACACTCACAAAATACCTTGACGTTACACTAAAAAATCCTTCCTCAGGCACGATGCTTCAAGACTAACCTGAAAACCTGAGGAAAAGGTTTGATACTACATTCCGAGACCCTTCCAAATAGCACAATGTTCATGGATTGCCACAAACCCTCACAAAATACCTTTACGTTACACTAAAAAATCCTTAATCACGCACGATGCTTCAAGACTAACCTGAAAACCTGAGGAAAAGGTTTGATACTACATTCCAAGACCCTTCCAGATAGCACAATGTTCATGGATTGCCCCAAACACTCACAAAATACCTTGACGTTACACTAAAAAATCCATCCTCAGGCACGATGCTTCAAGACTAACCTGAAAACCTGAGGAAAAGGTTTGATACTACATTCCGAGACCATTCCAGATAGCACAATGTTCATGGATAGCCCCAAACCCTCAAAAAATACCTTTACGTTACACTAAAAAATCCTTCCTCAGGCACGATGCTTCAAGACTACACTGAAAACCTGAGGAAAAGGTTTGATACTACATTCCGAGACCCTTCCAAATAGCACAATGTTCATGGATTGCCCCAAACCCTCACAAAATACCTTGACGTTACACTAAAAAATCCTTCCTCAGGCACGATGCTTCAAGACTACACTGAAAACCTGAGGAAAAGGTTTGATACTACATTCCGAGACCCTTCCAAATAGCACAATGTTCATGGATAACCCCAAACCCTCACAAAATACCTTGACGTTACCCTAAAAAATCCTTCCTCAGGCACGATGCTTCAAGACTACACTGAAAACCTGAGGAAAAGGTTTGATACTACATTCCGAGACCCTTCCAGATAGCACAATGTTCATGGATTGCCCCAAACCCTCAAAAAATACCTTTACGTTACACTAAAAAATCCTTCCTCAAGCACGATGCTTCAAGACTACACTGAAAACCTGAGGAAAAGGTTTGATACTACATTCCGAGACCCTTCCGAATAGAACAATGTTCATGGATTGCCCCAAACCCTCACAAAATACCTTGACTTTACAATAAAAAATCCTTCCTCAGGCACGATGCTTCAAGACTACACTGAAAACCTGAGGAAAAGGTTTGATACTACATTCCGAGACCCTTCCGAATAGAACAATGTTCATGGATTGCCCCAAACCCTCACAAAATACCTTGACTTTACACTAAAAAATCCTTCCTCAGGCACGATGCTTCAAGACTAACCTGAAAACCTGAGGAAAAGGTTTGATACTACATTCCGAGACCTTTCCAAATAGCACAATGTTACAAGATTGCCCCAAACCCTCACAAAATACCTTTATGTTACACTAAAAAATCCTTCCTCAGGCTTGATGCTTCAAGACTAACCTGAAAACCTGAGGAAAAGGTTTGATACTACATTCAGAGACCCTTCCGAATAGAACAATGTTCATGGATTGCCCCAAACCCTCACAAAATACCTTGACTTTACACTAAAAAATCCTTCCTCAGGCACGATGCTTCAAGACTAACCTGAAAACCTGAGGAAAAGGTTTGATACTACATTCCGAGACCTTTCCAAATAGCACAATGTTACAAGATTGCCCCAAACCCTCACAAACTACCTTTATGTTACACTAAAAAATCCTTCCTCAGGCTTGATGCTTCAAGACTAACCTGAAAACCTGAGGAAAAGGTTTGATACTACATTCCGAGACCCTTCCGAATAGAACAATGTTCATGGATTGCCCCAAACCCTCACAAAATACCTTGACTTTTCACTAAAAAATCCTTCCTCAGGCACGATGCTTCAAGACTACACTGAAAACCTGAGGAAAAGGTTTGATACTACATTCTGAGACCCTTCCAAATAGCACAATGTTCATAGATTGCCCCAAACCCTCACAAAATACCTTGACGTTACACTAAAAAATCCTTAATCAGGCACGATGCTTCAAAACTACACTGAAAACCTGAGGAAAAGGTTTGATACTACATTCTGAGACCCTTCCAGATAGCACAATGTTCATGGATTGCCCCAAACCCTCACAAAATACCTTGACGTTACACTAAAAAATCCTTCCGCAGGCACGATGCCTCAAGACTACACTGACAACCTGAAGAAAAGGTTTGATACTACATTCCGAGACCCTTCCAAATACCACAATGTTCATGGGTTGACCCAAACCCTCAAAAAATACCTTGACGTTACACTAAAAAATCCTTCCTCAGGCACGATGCTTCAAGACTACACTGAAAACCTGAGGAAAAGGTTTGATACTACATTCTGAGACCCTTCCAAATAGCACAATGTTCATGGATTGCCCCAAACCCTCAAAAAATACCTTGACGTTACACTAAAAAATCCTTCCTCAGGCACGATGCTTCAAGACTAACCTGAAAACCTGAGGAAAAGGTTTGATACTACATTCCGAGACCATTCCAGATAGCACAATGTTCATGGATTGCCCCAAACCCTCAAAAAATACCTTGACATTACACTAAAAAATCCTTCCTCAGGCACGATGTTTCAAGACTCACCTGAAAACCTGAGGAAAAGGTTTGATACTACATTCCGAGACCCTTCCAGATAGCACAATGTTCATGGATTGCCCCAAACCCTCACAAAATACCTTTACGTTACACTAAAAAATCCTTCCTCAGGCACGATGCTTCAAGACTAACCTGAAAACCTGAGGAAAAGGTTTGATACTACATTCCAAGACCCTTCCAGATAGCACAATGTTCATGGATTGCCCCAAACCCTCACAAAATACCTTGACGTTACACTAAAAAATCCTTCCTCAGGCACGATGCTTCAAGACTACACTGAAAACCTGAGGAAAATGTTTGAAATTACATTCCGAGACCCTTCCAAATAGCACAATGTTCATGGATTGCCCCAAACCCTCACAAAATACCTTGACGTTACACTAAAAAATCCTTCCTCAGGCACAATGCTTCAAGACTACACTGAAAACCTGAGGAAAATGTTTGAAATTACATTCCGAGACCCTTCCAAATAGCACAATGTTCATGGATTACCCCAAACCCTCACAAAATACCTTGACGTTACACTAAAAAATCCTTCCTCAGGCACGATGCTTCAAGACTAACCTGAAAACCTGAGGAAAAGGTTTGACACTACATTCTGAGACCCTTCCAAATAGCACAATGTTCATGGATTGCACCAAACCCTCACAAAATACCTTGACGTTACACTAAAAAATCCTTTCTCAGGCACGATGCTTCAAGACTAACCTGAAAACCTGAGGAAAAGGTTTGATACTACATTCCGAGACCCTTCCAAATAGCACAATGTTCATGGATTGCCCCAAACCCTCACAAAATACCTTGACGTTACACTAAAAAATCCTTCCTCAGGCACGATGCTTCAAGACTAATCTGAAAACCTGAGGAAAAGGTTTGATACTACATTCTGAGACCCTTCCAAATAGCACAATGTTCATAGATTGCCCCAAACCCTCACAAAATACCTTTACGTTACACTAAAAAATCCTTTCTCAGGCACGATGCTTCAAGACTAACCTGAAAACCTGAGGAAAAGGTTTGATACTACATTCCGAGACCCTTCCAAATAGCACAATGTTCATGGATTGCCCCAAACCCTCACAAAATACCTTGACGTTACACTAAAAAATCCTTCCTCAGGCACGATGCTTCAAGACTAATCTGAAAACCTGAGGAAAAGGTTTGATACTACATTCCGAGACCCTTCCAAATAGCACAATGTTCATGGATTGCCCCAAACCCTCACAAAATACCTTGACGTTACACTAAAAAATCCTTCCTCAGGCACGATGCTTCAAGACTAACCTGAAAACCTGAGGAAAAGGTTTGATACTACATTCCGAGACCCTTCCAAATAGCACAATGTTCATGGATTGCCCCAAACCCTCACAAAATACCTTGACTTTACACTAAAAAATCCTTCCTCAGGCACAATGCTTCAAGACTACACTGAAAACCTGAGGAAAAGGTTTGATACTACATTCCGAGACCCTTCCAAATAGCACAATGTTCATGGATTGCCCCAAACCCTCACAAAATACCTTGACGTTACACTAAAAAATCCTTCCTCAGGCACGATGCTTCAAGACTAATCTGAAAACCTGAGGAAAAGGTTTGATACTACATTCTGAGACCCTTCCAAATAGCACAATGTTCATAGATTGCCCCAAACCCTCACAAAATACCTTTACATTACACTAAAAAATCCTTCCTCAGGCACGATGCTTCAAGACTAACCTGAAAACCTGAGGAAAAGGTTTGATACTACATTCCGAGACCCTTCCAGATAGCACAATGTTCATGGATTGCCCCAAACCCTCACAAAATACCTTGACTTTACACTAAAAAATCCTTCCTCAGGCACGATGCTTCAAGACTACACTGAAAACCTGAGGAAAAGGTTTGATACTACATTCCAAGACCCTTCCAAATAGCACAATGTTCATGGATTGCCCCAAACCCTCACAAAATACCTTTATGTTACACTAAAAAATCCTTAATCAGGCACGATGCTTCAAAACTACGCTGAAAACCTGAGGAAAAGGTTTGATACTACATTCCAAGACCCTTCCAGATAGCACAATGTTCATGGATTGCCCCAAACCTTCAAAAAATACCTTTACGTTACACTAAAAAATCCTTCCTCAGGCTCGATGCTTCAAGACTACTCTGAAAACCTGAGGAAAAGGTTTGATACTACATTCCGAGACCCTTCCAGATAGCACAATGTTCATGGATTGCCCCAAACACTCACAAAATACCTTGACGTTACACTAAAAAATCCTTCCTCAGGCACGATGCTTCAAGACTAACCTGAAAACCTGAGGAAAAGGTTTGATACTACATTCCGAGACCCTTCCAAATAGCACAATGTTCATGGATTGCCACAAACCCTCACAAAATACCTTTACGTTACACTAAAAAATCCTTAATCACGCACGATGCTTCAAGACTAACCTGAAAACCTGAGGAAAAGGTTTGATACTACATTCCAAGACCCTTCCAGATAGCACAATGTTCATGGATTGCCCCAAACACTCAAAAAATACCTTGACGTTACACTAAAAAATCCTTCCTCAGGCACGATGCTTCAAGACTAACCTGAAAACCTGAGGAAAAGGTTTGATACTACATTCCGAGACCCTTCCAAAGAGCACAATGTTCATGGATTGCCACAAACCCTCACAAAATACCTTTACGTTACACTAAAAAATCCTTCCTCAGGCACGATGCTTCAAGACTGACCTGAAAACCTGAGGAAAAGGTTTGATACTACATTCCAAGACCCTTCCAGATAGCACAATGTTCATGGATTGCCCCAAACCCTCACAAAATACCTTGACGTTACACTAAAAAATCCTTCCTCAGGCACGATGCTTCAAGACTACACTGAAAACCTGAGGAAAAGGTTTGATACTACATTCCAAGACCCTTCCAGATAGCACAATGTTCATGGATTGCCCCAAACACTCAAAAAATACCTTGACGTTACACTAAAAAATCCTTCCTCAGGCACGATGCTTCAAGACTAACCTGAAAACCTGAGGAAAAGGTTTGATACTACATTCCGAGACCCTTCCAAATAGCACAATGTTCATGGATTGCCCCAAACCCTCACAAAATACCTTGACGTTACACTAAAAAATCCTTCCTCAGGCTCGATGCTTCAAGACTACACTGAAAACCTGAGGAAAAGGTTTGATACTACATTCCAAGACCCTTCCAGATAGCACAATGTTCATGGATTGCCCCAAACACTCAAAAAATACCTTGACGTTACACTAAAAAATCCTTCCTCAGGCACGATGCTTCAAGACTAACCTGAAAACCTGAGGAAAAGGTTTGATACTACATTCCGAGACCCTTCCAAATACCACAATGTTCATGGATTGCCACAAACCCTCACAAAATACCTTGACTTTACACTAAAAAATCCTTCCTCAGGCACGATGCTTCAAGACTACACTGAAAACCTGAGGAAAAGGTTTGATACTACATTCCAAGACCCTTCCAGATAGCACAATGTTCATGGATTGCCCCAAACACTCAAAAAATACCTTGACGTTACACTAAAAAATCCTTCCTCAGGCACGATGCTTCAAGACTAACCTGAAAACCTGAGGAAAAGGTTTGATACTACATTCCGAGACCCTTCCAAATAGCACAATGTTCATGGATTGCCACAAACCCTCACAAAATACCTTGACTTTACACTAAAAAATCCTTTCTCAGGCACGATGCTTCAAAACTAACCTGAAAACCTGAGGAAAAGGTTTGATACTACATTCCGAGACCCTTCCAAATAGCACAATGTTCATGGATTGCCCCAAACACTCACAAAATACCTTGACGTTACACTAAAAAATCCTTCCTCAGGCTCGATGCTTCAAGACTAACCTGAAAACCTAAGGAAAAGATTTGATACTACATTCCGAGACCCTTCCAAATAGCACAATGTTCATGGATTGCCCCAAACACTCACAAAATACTTTACGTTACACTAAAAAATCCTTCCTCAGGCTCGATGCTTCAATACTAACCTGAAAACCTAAGGAAAAGGTTTGATACTACATTCCGAGACCCTTCCAAATAGCACAATGTTCATGGATTGCCCCAAACCCTCACAAAATACCTTGACGTTACACTAAAAAATCCTTCCTCGGGCACGATGCTTCAAGACTACACTGAAAACCTGAGGAAAAGGTTTGATACTACATTCCGAGACCCTTCCAGATAGCACAATGTTCATGGATTGCCCCAAACCCTCACAAAATACCTTGACGTTACACTAAAAAATCCTTCCTCGGGCAGGATGCTTCAAGACTACACTGAAAACCTGAGGAAAAGGTTTGATACTACATTCTGAGACCCTTCCAGATAGCACAATGTTCATGGATTGCCCCAAACACTCACAAAATACCTTGACGTTACACTAAAAAATCCTTCCTTGGGCAGGATGCTTCAAGACTAACCTGAAAACCTGAGGAAAAGGTTTGATACTACATTCCAAGACCCTTCCAAATAGCACAATGTTCATGGATTGCCCCAAACCCTCACAAAATACCTTGACGTTACACTAAAAAATCCTTCCTCAGGCATGATGCTTCAAGACTACACTGAAAACCTGAGGAAAAGGTTTGATACTACATTCCGAGACCATTCCAGATATCACAATGTTCATGGATTGCCCCAAACCCTCACAAAATACCTTGACGTTACACTAAAAAATCCTTCCTCGGGCTCGATGCTTCAATACTACACTGAAAACCTGAGGAAAAGGTTTGATACTACATTCCGAGACCCTTCCAAATAGCACAATGTTCATGGATTGCCCGAAACCTTCAAAAAATACCTTTACGTTCCACTAAAAAATCCTTCCTCGGGCTCGATGCTTCAAGACTACACTGAAAACCTGAGGAAAAGGTTTGATACTACATTCCGAGACCCTTCCAAATAGCACAATGTTCATGGATTGCCCGAAACCTTCAAAAAATACCTTTACGTTCCACTAAAAAATCCTTCCTCGGGCTCGATGCTTCAATACTACACTGAAAACCTGAGGAAAAGGTTTGATACTACATTCCGAGACCCTTCCAAATAGCACAATGTTCATGGATTGTCAAAAACCTTCACAAAATACCTTTATGTTACACTAAAAAATCCTTCTTCAGGCTCAATGCTTCAAGACTAACCTGAAAACCTGAGGAAAAGGTTTGATACTACATTCCGAGACCCTTCCAAATAGCACAATGTTCATGGATTGCCCCAAACCTTCAAAAAATACCTTTACGTTCCACTAAAAAATCCTTCCTCGGGCTCGATGCTTCAATACTACACTGAAAACCTGAGGAAAAGGTTTGATACTACATTCCGAGACCCTTCCAAATAGCACAATGTTCATGGATTGTCAAAAACCCTCACAAAATACCTTGACTTTACACTAAAAAATCCTTCCTCAGGCACGATGCTTCAAGACTAACCTGAAAACCTGAGGAAAAGGTTTGATACTAACCTCTGAGACCCTTCCAGACAGCACAATGTTAGAAGATTGCCCCAAACCCTCACAAAATACCTTGACGTTACACTAAAAAATCCTTCCTCAGGCACGATGCTTCAAGACTACACTGAAAACCTGAGGAAAAGGTTTGATACTACATTCCGAGACCCTTCCAGAAAGCACAATGTTCCAAGACTGCCCCAAACCCTCACAAAATACCTCGACGTTACCCTGAAAAATGCTTCCTCGTGGCACGATACTTCAAGACTATCCTGAAAACATAAGAAAATGCTTTCATACCACCCTACGAGACCCTTCCAGACAGCACAATGTTCCAACACTGAACCAAGCCCTCACAAAATACCTTGACGTTACACTAAAAAATCATTCCTCATGGCACGATGTTTTAAGACTAACCTGGAAACCTAAGAAAAAACTCTCATACTACCCTACGAGACCCTTCCAGATAGCACAATGTTCCAAGTCTGCCCCAGAACCCTCATAAAATACCTCGATGTTATCCTGAAAAATGCTTCCAGATGGCTCGACTGTAGCTGCAACAAATGGACAAGAAACTACCTAAAGGCTTCAAGACAGACTGAGATGCAACTTAGAAATCTACAAGTTACGACCACTTTCAATAAAGTTACGCCTGCGTCCAGGTCATGTAGAAGGGGGGAAAAAGTGATGCCATGTCTGTGGCCATGTCTGTGAAGGTAGGAACCTTATTGTCTGTTGTGAAATAACCTTCAAAAACTACAACTCCATAACACAACAGTTGTGAATTCAACCTGTATTGTGAACATTGCTCTTGCTCAGACAAGTGTTCTAAACATTGTAAATTATTTACTGGTGAAAAAGGTGTGAAAAAAAAGTCAACTAAATGTTAACCTAACCTCCCCATACTTCTTTCTGGATAATAATAATAATAATAATAATAATAATAATAATAATAATAATAATAATAATAATAATAATAATAATAATAATAATAATAATAATAATAATAATAATAATAGCAATAACCACTCACCTGAAACTTAAGAGATTGAAGGCTTAGAGCAGATCCCTTCTTCCAGTTTGATCTGTGAAATAAAAAAGAATTATCAGTCTTGGCATCAACTACATATGATAAAATCACTTTATTAACTTTATTTTTAACTTTATCTTTAACTTTACTTTATGTCAAATCTCAAGGGTGTTCAAGGAGGGGCTTTAATGTTGAATTAAATTAAAAAGCTTCTGAATGATTTGATAAGTTTAGATCAAATTTACTTTATTTTTCATCTTGTCAGAGTTGGAATATGCAGAGGATGCTGTTTTAATTAAATAAACAGATAAATAAATAAATAAAAAAATAAATAGATAAATATATAAATAAATAACTAAAAATAAATAAACAAATAAATAAACAAGTAAATAAATAAGTAAATAAATAAACAAATAAATATATCAATAAATAAATAATTGAATAAATAGATAAAAAATCAATCAATCAATCAATAAATAATCAAATAAATGAATCAATAAATATATCGATAAATAAATAGATAAATAAATAGATAAATAAATACATAAATAAATAAATGAATAAATAAATGAATAAATACATGAATGATTATATAGATAAATAAATAATTAGATAAATCAATAAATAATAAATAAAAAAATAAATAAATAGATAAATAAATAAATAAACAAATAAATAAATAAATAGATAAATAAATAAACAAATAAATAGGTAAATAAATAAATAAATAAATAAATAAATAAATAAATAAATAAACAAACAAATAAATAAATAAACGAATAAACAATGTTAATTTGTCTCTTTTGAGTGAAATGTTAACTTACTTGTTAAGTCAATGAATAAATACTGGTACCAACTTACCTGTCTAATGATTAAACAGCAAAGGCTCTAATTGGGTAGAGCCAGACCTCCTCCTCTCTTCTCCGCTCTATACATCGATCTGTGAAAGAAAAAGGAAAAAGTTAGAGCCAGAACGACCGAATATTTCAATGAATATTTCACTGTACATGACTCTGTCTTAAACTCTATCTTAAACTTAAAATAAAAGTGGTGTCTTTGAAATGACAGTTCTCCAATTCCCCAAAATATTTCAAGTAATGTTGGAAAAGTTTCGGTTTCATTTTGAAGTTCTTTGGCTCCTTAAAAAGGAACCTTTTAAAAGGAACCTTGAAAACAAACCTCTTACAGAACAGTAATCCTATTATTCACCATGAAAGTGTGTTGAATTCTTATCCTCAACCTTGAGCACCGTTGAACACCATAATTACAAATCGCAAGAAGGAAGAAATTGAGGGAAATGTTGATGAGGTTGATGAGATCAAAGATGGACGTTGAAGAAGAAGTATGAAGACGAGAGTGATGATGATGAAGGGGGTGAAAGCGATGCCATGTCTGTGAAAAGGCCTTGTCTGTGAAGACGCAGGGAGGGTGTGAATGCCAAAATGAGTAAATGAATAAAGAAAACAGACTCCCCACTTTTCGCTCCAGTCAAGAAGCCTTTAAACTGATATATGTACCTATTCCTTGCATGTGAGAGACGGCACTTTAATTTCAATATACAAAGAGACTTTCGGTCAAACTATTCATCTTCGCCTTCCGAAAGGAACCAGGAACCTTAAACCTTGAAAAGAAACCTTAAAAAGAAAAGTATTCCTATTATTAACTTATATAAGACTTAACGGAATACGTCAGGAGGAACTGTGAAGGTCGTCGAGATATATTCCGTCGGTTGGGGTGTTCTGTTGGGTTCTCGCCCCCCCCCCCCCCCCGGGCTGCCGGCGATCAATTTCGGCAATGGCTGAGAGAGGGAGACGGGTGTCCGCCCCCTCCCTTCCTTGTCTAGATTATAATAGGTCAATCTTCTGTCCACTACAGACCTAAATTGATGCCCTGAGTAAGGTCAGGAGAGCGGGCATTTCGACCCTGAATTTGTGGGGGTCAAATCAGTGTTCTTTATCCAATGTGATTTTTGACGGAGAATATATATGGTAATGAATGGGACAGACAGAGGTACAGCACTATATCTTGGGGGTATAGTGACTATTACACTATCAGATAACCTCACTATCAAAGTAAATTTGGGTATTGTACACTAGATATTGGGGTACAGTGCCTATGACACTATCAGATGCTCTCACTATCAATGTAATTTCTGGCATTGTGTACTAGATCTTGGGGGTATAGTGACTATGACACTATCAGATGCCCTGTCAATGTAAATACTGGTATTGTCACTAGATCTTGGGGGTACAGTGACTGACACTATCAGATGACCTCACTATCAAAGTAAATTTGGGTATTGTATACTAGATCTTGGGGTACAGTGCCTATGACACTATCAGATACTCTCACTATCAATGTAATTTCTGGTATTGTGAACTGGATCTTGGTGGTACAGTGACTTTAACACTATTAGACGACCTCACTATCATTGTAATATCTGGTATCGTGTACTACATCTTGGTGGTACAGTGGCCATGACACTATCAGAACCTCACTATCAACGCTCTAAATAGACCTAAAAATCAAATAATAAATGAAATATTCAAAAAATATAAAAGATTTGGATTCTAAAGATTACCCATAGGCCTAGAATACCTCCTCCCAATGGGGTATTTGGCATAGCTGAAACCCAGATATATAGGAATATATAGACTTGTAGATCTATACGAATCAATTTCTGCCATTAAAAAACATATTTTGGGAAGGGGATATATAGAATTTAAGGCCATTTTGGCCTAAATAAGTCAATTTCAAATTCCTAGAAGACGTTTGATTCCAGACACTGATGCGAATCATCGGACGATGAATCACGAGATTTACGTAATTAAGGACTGTCTGACTGATTTGGGTTGATTTAAATAACTAATTAGCTTAATTATCGTTAATAATATAAGTGAATTAACGTAAAATTAATTATTTATGGCCATTTTTCGTCGCCGACTCGACAAGATTCGAACCCTGTTCGAACAGTTATTCGGTTCGATGATTTTATGATATTTACGTAATTTCGAACTATTTGACCGATTTAGATCAATTAATGAGACTAATTATCCTTAATTGGGTTGAAAATTTATGTCAATTAACGTAAAATTCATTAAAAATAGCGATTTTTATTGCTGATTCGAACCTGGTTCGAACCTGTTCGAACAGTTGTTCGGTTCGACGATATGACGATATTCACGTGATTCCCGAATATTTTATCGATTCGGCAACGAAAAACGGCCATATTTAATGAATTTTATGTTAATTGATATGTATTTTCAACCCAATTAACGCTAATTAGTCTCATAAATTGCTCTAAATCGGTAAAATAGTCTGAAATTACGTAAATACCGAGAATTATCGAACTTAACAACTGTTCGAACCAGGTTCGAATCTCTTCGAAGCAGCAACAAAAATGGCTATATTTAATGAATCTTAAGTTAATTTACTTATATTATTAATGATAATTAAGCTAATTAGTCGTATAAATTGATCCCAATCAGTCAATCAGTCCGAAATTACGTGAATTTCGTGAATTATCGAACCAAATCACATCTCGAACTATGCTCGAATCTCGCGAATCAGCAACACAAATCGCTATATTTAATGAGTTTTACGTTAATTGACATATATAATCAACCTAATTAACGCTAATTAGTCTCGTTAATTTATCTAAATCGGTCAAATATTCCAAAATTACTTAAATTTCGTAAATTATCGAACCAATGGAACTGTTCGAACAAGGTTCGAATCTCGGCGAATCGGCGACAAAAAATTCCATATTTAATAAATTTGACGTTAATTTGATTATATTATTAATGATAATTAAGCTAATTAGGTGTATAAATTTATGTAAATCAGCCAGACAGTCCTTAATTACGTAAATATCGTGATTCATCGTCAGATGATTCACACCAATGGCCAAACCAAGATGTCTTCTAAAAATTAGTTAAAAAAGACTTATTTGAACGAAAATGGCCTCAAATTCTATAGATTTCCTCCCTAAAATAATTTATGTTTTTTAATGTCGGAAATTCATTGAATTACAGAATTACAAAGGGTTTTGTGGGTCACCCTATAGGAGTCTCTGTCCTTATTTCCATCTCTACTTTAGTGAACTAATAGTGAATCTGCTGTTGCATGGCTGATAGTGAACTAATAGTGAATCTCCTGTTGCATGGCTGATAGTGAACTAATAGTGAATCTCCTGTTGCATGGCTGATAGTGAACTAGTAGTGAATTTCCTATTGCATGGCTGATAGTGAACTAATAGTGAATTTCCTGTTGTATGACTAATAGTGAACTAATAATGAATTTCCTGTTGTATGACTAATTGTGAGCTAATAGTGAATTTCCTGTTGTATGACTAATAGTGAACTAATAGTGAATCTCCTGTTACATGACTAATAGTGAACTAATAGGGAATCTCCAGTTACATGACTGATAGTGAACTAATAGTGAATCTCTTTTTTCATAATTAATAGTGAATCCCCTGTTGCATGACTAATAGTGAACTAATAGTGAATTTCATATTCCATGATGAATAGTGAACTAATAGTGACTCTCCTGTTGCATGACTAATAGTGAACTAATAGTGAATCTCCTGTTGCATGATTAATAGTGAACTAATAGTGAATGTCCTATTGCATGACTAATAGTGAATCTCTTGTTGCATGACGAATAGTGAACTAATAGTGCATATCCTGTTGCATGAATAATAGTGAACTAATAGTGCATATCCTATTGCATGAATAATAGTGAACTAATAGTGAATATCCTGTTGCATGAATAATAGTGAACTAATAGTGAATGTCTGTTGCACAACTAGTAGTGAACTACTAGTGAATTTCCTTTTGCATGACTAATAGTGAACTATTAGTGGGTCTCCTATTGCATGACTAATAGTGAACTTATAGTGAATCTCCTGTTACATGACTAATAGTGAACTAATAGGGAATCTCCAGTTACATGACTGATAGTGAACTAATAGTGAATCTCTTTTTTCATAATTAATAGTGAATCCCCTGTTGCATGACTAATAGTGAACTAATAGTGAATTTCATATTCCATGATGAATAGTGAACTAATAGTGACTCTCCTGTTGCATGACTAATAGTGAACTAATAGTGAATCTCCTGTTGCATGATTAATAGTGAACTAATAGTGAATGTCCTATTGCATGACTAATAGTGAATCTCTTGTTGCATGACGAATAGTGAACTAATAGTGCATATCCTGTTGCATGAATAATAGTGAACTAATAGTGCATATCCTATTGCATGAATAATAGTGAACTAATAGTGAATATCCTGTTGCATGAATAATAGTGAACTAATAGTGAATGTCTGTTGCACAACTAGTAGTGAACTACTAGTGAATTTCCTTTTGCATGACTAATAGTGAACTATTAGTGGGTCTCCTATTGCATGACTAATAGTGAACTTATAGTGAATCTCCTGTTGCATGACTAATAGTGAACTAATAGTGAATCTCTTGTTGCATAACTAATACTGAACTCATAGAAAAATAGATCAATTACAAACAAATATAAATAAAACGTATTTAAGTAAAACATTAAAATACTCAAGTAATAAAAGAACCTAAATTGTAGAGAGAGAGAGAGAGAGAGAGAGAGAGAGAGAGAGAGAGAGAGAGAGAGAGAGAGAGAGAGAGAGAGAGAAAGAGAAAGAGAGAGAGAGAGAGAGAGAGAGAGAGAGAGAGAGAGAGAGAGAGAGAGAGAGAGATAACAACAATACACCTTTCTCTGTCTATTGCAAAGTTGACTGAACGCAAAGGGTCAAGCAAGAAAGCAATAATGCTTCCACAAGCACAGACAACTCGAGATGAAAGGTAACATTAGTAAGTAACCATTTTGACATGGGCAGCTGAATTGCAATATGCTACCATTGCACTGTCGAGCAAATTCATTGTAACGGCAGATCACATTCATTGTAACAGCTGATCATAAACTGCTCATGAAAGTATTTGGTAAGAGACCAATACTGCAAGACGTTTCAGACCCTTGTTATTTAGCTTCAAATTATCTTTCACTGTCAACTTTTGAATGGTACTTCCATAGCTCTGTCAACCAACTTCTGACAAGTATTTCACTTAAGTGATTCCCAGCTCTGTGTAGCGCCATCAAAAATCAGCCCAAAGTATCACTAGCCCCCTTCCTTACATCATTTAAACTTCAGTCAGGCACAGGAAACAGTACATGACCTCTTCAACCTGGCTGACCAATGCTTATCAGGGCCCACAAATCAATTCCATATTTATATTTCTATAGATAATGATGAGATGTCAGTCTCCTGGCCCAAGATTCCTAGAACAGTGTGATCACTGTAATCTAATACCAATTTCCAGCACAAGGACTCAACCCAACACACTTATTCTCTCAAGAATACAATACTCCAGTATGTAAATGCTTACTACTGAGTTTCCATTACAAAGATTTTAATTATCTGGAGGTTAACTGATAAAACAGATAGATTTTAAGACTCCTCTACAGTCAAGAGACCCTCTGACTTGCAAAAGGGGTCACTGCTGACTTATATCAACTCATTTTCACATCTGGAATTCCATGCAAGCTCACCTCGACGCTCAGAATGAACTGGAAGTGACGGAGAAGTCTCCACAGACATCAACCGGACCTCGTTCTTGTCGCCTTGACGACGCATTCTGCAAAAATTATAAAGGAATCAGAGGGGTTGGTTAACACGCAGGATAAGGAACAAAGGGAGAACATTTCTATAAAGGAAATCTACTAGAAAGGTGAATATTGCAATCAATATCACACCTGGAAACTTTCAAGTTGTAGGAATCATGACTATATTACTGTCCCCAGTCAAGGAACCTCTGGATACCAGTATTTATCCATTATGTAAAGACCAACTTTGCTTCTAACCAAATTGCCTTTCCTTGCAACAGAGAACAATTCTAAACACCTACAAATCTTGTAAAAACTTCTACAAATCAAGTGCTTTCAATGCTTGTGAATATAACAAGCCTGGCATCTACCTAAGGGCTTAATGTCTAAGGCTGTCGACAAGTTTCTTCAATATACAATTTGGGTTAAATTGCTTTATTCAATTTAGAGACCCAATTAAGCTTTTATGCAGCTGACAGACTTTCCAGCGTTCATTTGCATAATGATTATTGCTAGACATTATAAGCAAATTGCACTGTTTCTACACATCAGTGAGGATGTGTACTGTGTAATTCTTAAAAAGTGTATTTGTTTAAATGATTTAAAGTGACTTTATCTTATAAGTTTATTTTTAAAACAGTTTAAAGATTTGGGTAAATGAATTTCATGATTTATCATAATAGTTTTTTCTCTGTTAAATTTGTATCTTTGCTAAGTGATATATATATATATATATATATTATATAATATATATATATATATATATATATATATATATATATATATATATATATATATATATATATATATATATCTTCGATGCTAAATTTATAAAGGAATAGACAAAGATTATTCATTTACTGCTTAGTCGCAATATATGGGCATATGCCCAATTCCGTCATTGATATAATCTTTATAATCCTTTTATAAAAAGGGAATTGCGTCCTATAAAGGATTAAACTAGGATGAATTCCTATGGGATATCCTATAAGGATGGCCATGATAAGAATCTATCCTGTTAATATAAGATTAACTTTCTCTTCTCAAAGATGGGGTTGAAATTAACCCTAATTATTCCCACATTCCTAAATCCTACAGACTTATAGATAAAATATATTGCAATATTGCAAATCCTTTTAAATACAAGTTATCTTTCATGAGACGTGAAATAGTTATATACTTTTTTCATTCTAACCTTCTCCCAGGAGGTTACGAGACCCGCGCCCAATTTCCGACAGGCCGTACCCACTAAAATAGGGCATATGTGGGGCACTGCCCTTTTGGGGGGCTGTGATTTTGAATGGTATATCATGAAGGTTGAAGACTTCCACCACCAATTTTGACAGCTGATTAGGACCTCAGAAGGGAGATTAAGCGTTCTCACATTTTCACTACAGGATCCAACCATATCCAGCTTGTCACTAGTGGCATCACACACACACATACACACATATACACACACATACACAGCATTCCGTCTCACATACACATTGCACACACACCTTTACCAAACCACCCTGGCCTCTTCGACGTACAATATGAAAAGCTTATCTGATTTACAGAGAAAATAACAAGATCAACTTTTATGCAGCATGCAAAGACCTTCTAGTTACACACGAAGATGTGTATTGTGTGTAAATGACAAAGCAGGTACACAGCAGGGAGAGTATGTACTGTGTACTGTGTGATTCAGAATTATATCAGGGCCTCTGTTACACAAAGTATCGAGATTTGGGTGAATACTTTTTCTAGTTTGTTAGAACTGTTTCCATGTCAGCTTTGTATACGTGTATGTATGTATACAGTATGTATACAGACCTGTATATATAGATGTGTGTGTGTACACACAAACCTTCAAAGCTAAAGTTATGAAGGATAGACAAATATTGCTGCTATTCTCCTTAACAAAATATGGGGTATATGACCAAATACTCTTAATATAAATTTCCTTCTGTTATTGATATATATTTCTAACCTGGTTAGGAAAGGCTTTGTGTCCTAATCATCCTTATATAATAAGTGACATATCCTTATAGGATGGCGATGATCCATTACTTCCAATCGACTGCTTTTCTGGTCAACGTTCCCTCGTACCTTCCTACTACATGTCCAAACCATCTCAGTCTTTGAGGTCTCAGTCAGTTTCCCAGACTCTGGACTCAAATTTCTGATATTTTCTTATATATATAATTTTCCCAACAATCTACTGATTAATCTCTGGTCCTATTTAATTCCTATGTACCTATAAAACAAAGAATTCCCTGGGCATAGCTTGGCATATGTGGGATATACCCACCATACCTCGACTAACCTGGAATTACTGCAGTATGAATTGTATCTAGCTTAGGATGGCTACTGTAGGTATTAACATCTAAGGAAAGCTTTATCAGGTTTTAAATGTACATATAGATATAAATGTCTCCTGTCTGAGGGTATCAAGGTTAGGTCAGGGTATTCGAGACCTGTGGGGTATATTCAACAGCTTTACGCTAATAGCCAAGCTAGGGCCTACTAGGATATATTCTTTAATGATTTTAAACTTATAATTAGGACCAAATAGCAACAAATATATTAATTTGATCAAATACAAAGGTTCATCAACGAAGCTGATAGATAATAGATAGATAGCCAAAATACTTAGCTACTAATGGCTAGGCTCGTACCCTAGTAGGACCCTCTGGCTATAAGATTCCGGGAATCTAGATCATTCCAGGTCATCATTCCCACTTCAAATAATCCCTGCCACGACAAAACTCATTCCAGGATGAAAATATGATAAAATTAAGATTAATTTATTCAATTTTAATCGATTTCGTCTCCGAGACTGAATCTCCGAGGCCGGAAATGGCGCCGAATTTCTGGCTGACGTCATTCCAAGGTAATGACGTAATTAAGAACCATTTAACCGATTTGGGTCAAATTCTGCCGCTAATTAACGAATTCGAGGGTGAAAACATATGGGAATTAAAGCTTAATTGGCCTAGATATGACAATTTCAATCTGTAGGACGACATTTGATTCATCATGGGATGCATTCGATGACCGAAATAAATAAACGATCACGATGATAAATTTAATAAATTCGTTACAAACGCAACAGTGAAAGAGAGAGAGAGAATGTGAGAGAGAGAGAGAATGTAAGAGAGAAAGATAATGATGGAAAATGGTGTTTTTTATTAGCAATCGAATTCCCCGGGAGGAGAAAATAGTAAGATTGTAGATGATGAATATTTTTATTCATACTCGAATGCGTCGCTTTTTTCATCCATTATTTCATTTAATGACTCGATTTTTATTTATTTAGTGGCTTCTGAATCGTCTGAGATATATTCCCAAATTCTGATGCTCCAATTATTCAATTTTAATTTAATTACGAAGAAATTAAATTAATTTTGTCGGCACCGATTGCAGACGACGTTAGAGAGAGAGAGAGAGAGAGAGAGAGAGAGAGAGAGAGAGAGAGAGAGAGAGAGAGAGAGAGAGAGAGAGAGAGGAGAGAGAGAGAGAGAGAATAACTAACGTCTTATGGGCCAAGTTACTCTTTCACTGAACGAAAATTCCTACCATTTATTTTTTTCAATCGCTCCGTATGACGTCATATTTGAAGCTACGATAATGAATTAGGTGTCATTTTAAAGCTAAAGAGTTGATCTTTATCGTGATATGTTTAAAAATGCCTAAAAATTAAAATTAAATATCGATATCACGAGTAAAAGTTCGCCGTAACGGAAAAAAGTCGTGTTACTTTTTTTTTTTAACAAGTCATGATAAATCGTAGAAAAGTTATATATCACTTCTGTTTACACCTTGTTAAAGCCTGATAAATTACCTTTCAATGATGTAGCCTATATTTGTCTGCCTCGACGGCCATTCCATGTCGAAGCCAGTAAGATTTTCTTAGATAATTGGAATAAAAAGAGTAATAACGAAGTTAAAAGGAATCAAGTACGTTATAATGACGACGATAATTATTTAAAAAGAGTAATAACGAAGTTAAAAGGAATCAAGTACGTTATAATGACGACGATAATGATTTAAAAACGTATAAATATCATTGTACTCCATCCAATACGCCATATTGAGGATATGACTCCGGCCAAATGGGCATAAAAATTATTCGCTTTTCCATCCATTATTTTATTCAGTGACCCAATTTTTATCTATACCAAGGCTTCTGAACCATCTACGATACATTTCCCAAATTTGTACTGCTCCAGTTCATTCATTTTCGATATAATTACGAAGAAACGAAGGCATTTCCGTCGGCCCCGATCGTCGACGGCGTCTGATTTTGGCGCCATTTTTGAAGAACGAAATTGAAGGATGAAATTGACGAATATAAACCTAATTTAACGTAATGATGTTCGTTATATGAACGATACTGAGTTATATAACGCATAAAATGAGTTATATAACGTTAAATACGTCCTGTCAAAGTGTTAAATCAACTCAAATATGGGAGAGCAATCTGCTCTGAGCTGGTCTTGGGGAAACCACACCTTATTTCGATCTTCCTCATCGATTTCCGTCTTTCATCAGTTTTCAAAGACATTTTATAATCATTTTACACCAATTAAATAGAAAAGTCACTTTAACGAGATTAAATGGAGCCGTTTTGTCTCTTAGGATCGAAGGGGATTTGATTTTGGCGCCATTAGGGCGAGATGATGACGTCAAGGGTTGAACCACCCACAGGCCACCAAGGTGTCGTTCGAAATCGTTATAAAACGAATCAGAACGACGATAACGGTGAAATATTCGTTTTAATAATACTAATAAGGATAAATAACCTTTCAAAACGCTTTAAACCTCCAAATTCAACCTATTTTAGCGTTAAAATCGGTCTAAAGAGGATTCGCTGAACACGGTCCCTTAAGATGAGAATCGTACATCCCCCACGAGCCAGGCCACCACGATACATTCGATGATTGAGTTAAATAAATGGTAACGAAGACAAACGTAATAAATTCGTTATAAATGCAACTTAAAATGAGAGAGAGAATGTAAGAGAGAAAGAGGAAGATATAAAATAGCGTTTTCAATCGCTACCGAAGTCCTCGGTTAAGATAAAGTAAGATTATCGATGATAAATATCTTTAATTCATACTCGAATGCGTCGCCTTTTCATCCATTATTTCATTTAATAACTCGATTTTTATCTATTTCATGGCTTCTGAATCATCTATGATATATTTCCAAATTCCTGCTTCTCTAATTCCGTCAATTTCAAATTAGTTAAATAGAAATGAAGTAATTTCGTCGTTCCCGAATGCAGACGACGTAGAGAGAGAGAGAGAGAGAGAGAGAGAGAGAGAGAGAGAGAGAGAGAGAGAGAGAGAGAGAGAGAGGAGAGAGGAGAGAGAGAGAGAGAGGAGAGTGATAACTAACGTCTTTTTGGGCCAAGTTACTCTTTCACTGAAACGAAAATTCCTACCATTTATTTTTTTTCAATCGCTCCGTATGACGTCATATTTGCAGCTACGTTAATGAATTAGGTGTCATTTTAAAGCTAAAGAGTTGGTCTTTATCGTGATATGTTTAAAAATGCCTAAAAATTAAAATTAAATATCGATATCACGAGTAAAAGTTCGCCGTAACGGAAAAAAATCGTGTTACTTTTTATTTAACAATTCATGATAAATCGTAGAAAAATTATATATCACTTCTGTTTACACCTTTCGAAAGCCTGATAAATTACCTTTCCAATGATGTACTATTTACTACTATTTGAGCTACGTATGGTATGATAAATCGCTTTCAAAAACTGTAAAATATAGATCAGTGCGTCGTTTAAGTTCGCCGAGCGCAATAGCTGTTTATGTGACTCTTATTAAAAAAGATGCTCAGTAAATCGGAATGTTAATATATCATGTTTCCCAATATATCGTGAAATAGTATGATAAATTACCTTTACACTGATATATAATTCAATATCATTTGTGCCACATGATAAGCAACAAAACATCGATACAAAAATGTAACATTTAAAAAAATTACATTCCCCCGCTGGTACGAGTTGGGCGATCGGAGAAAGATATATTTTTCAAAAATTTGTCAAAATTACAGATATTAATATATTTAGATTTTCTTTATACAGTGCAATAGAACGATAAGTGATCTTTTCAATGATATATAATTTTAATAGATTGTATATTGGGAATGAGGCTAAAACAATTAAGAAATGCTACTTAAGGCTCGAGAGAGAGAGGGAGAGTAATGTACAGTAGATGTCTCTTAAAAATGCAGATAATGAGGTTTCTATCTGAGAGAGAGAGAGGAGAGAGGAGAGAGAGAGAGAGAGAGAGAGAGAGAGAGAGAGAGAGAGAGAGAGAGATGAGAGAGAGAGAATGATTGTCAGTATAGAAAACCACAAAAAAAATTAAATAAATAAATACAAATCTTGCAGATAATTTACCAAAACACAGTCTGGACATCATTTTAATGAAGACATGAGGAAGTCAGATTATTATTATTATTATTATTATTATTATTATTATTATTATTATTATTATTATTGCTTACAGTGTGCCCTAAAAATGTACACTGTATGCTGTACTGGCACTGAACTAATAGTGAATCTCCTGTTGCATGATGAATAGCGAACTAATAGTGAATCTCCTGTTGCATGACGAATAGTGAACTTATAGTGAATCTCCTGTTGCATGACTAATACTGAACTAATAGTGAATCTCATATTCCAAGAATAACAGTGAACTAATAGTGAATATCTTGTTACATGATGAATAGTGAACTAATATTGAATATCCTGTTGCATGACTAATAGTGAACTAATAGTGAATCTCATATTACATGACTAATAGTGGACTAATAGTGAATATTTTGTTGCATGATGAATAGTGAACTAATAGTGAATCTCCTGTTGCATGACTAATAGTGGACTAACAGTGAATTTCCTGTTGCATGAATGATAGTGAACTAATAGTGAATCTCCTATTGTATGACTAATAGTGAATCTCCTGTTGCATGACTAATACTGTACCAACAGTGGAATCTCTTGTTGCATTACTAATGGTGAACTAATAGTGAATTTCCTGTTGCATGAATGATAGTGAACTAATAGTGAATCTCCTATTGTATGACTAATAGTGAATCTCCTGTTGCATGACTAATACTGTACCAACAGTGAATCTCTTGTCTGCATTACTAATGGTGAACTAATAGTGAATTTCCTGTTGCATGAATAATAGGGAATCTCTTGTTACATGACTAATAGTGAACTAATAGTGAATTTCCTGTTGTATGACTAATAGTGAACTAATAGTGAATCTCCTGTTACATGACTAATAGTGAACTAATAGTGAATCTCTTTTTTCATAATTAATAGTGAATCCCCTTTTGCATTACTAATAGTGAACTAATAGTGAATTTCATATTCATGACAAACAGTAAACTAATAGTGACTCTCCTGTTGCATGGATAATAGTGAACTAATAGTGAATCTCCTGTTGAATTATTAATAGTGAACTAATAGTGAATTTCCTATTGCATAACTAATAGTGAAATCTCTTGTTGTATGACCAATAGTGAACTAATAGTGAATATCCTGTTGCATGAATAATAGTGAACTGATAGTGAATCTCCTGTTGCACAACTAATAGTGAACTAATAGTGAATTTCCTGTTGCATGACTAATAGTGAACTAATAGTGAATCTCCTCTTGCATGACGAATCATGAACTAATAATGAATTTTCCTGTTGCATGACTAATACTGAACTAATAATGAATTTCCTGTTGCATGACAAATAGTGAACTAATAGTGAATCTCCTGTTGCATGACAAATAGTGAACTAATAGTGATTTTTTCTGTTGTATAACTAATACTGAACTAATAGTGAATCTCCTGTTGCATGACGAATAGTGACTCATATTCCATGACTAATAGTGAACTAATAGTGATCTCCCGTTGCATAACTAATACTGAACTCATAGAAAAATAGATAAATTACAAACAAATATAAATAAACGTATTTAAGTAAAACATTAAAATACTAAAATGATAAAAGAAACCTAAATTGTAGAGAGAGAGAGGAGAGAGAGAGAGAGAGAGAGAGAGAGAGAGAGAGAGAGAGAGGAGAGAGAGAGAGAGAGAGAGAGAGAGAATAACAATACACCTTTCTCTGTCTATTGCAAAGTTGACTGAATGCAAAGGGTCAAGCAAGAAAGCAATACTGCTTCCACAAGCACAGACAACTCGAGATGAAAGGTAGCATTAGCAAGTAACCATTTTGACATGGGCAGCTGAATTGCAATATGCTACCATTGCACTGTCGAGCTAATTCATTGTAACGGTGGATCACATTCATTGTAACAGTTGATCATAAACTGCTCATGAAAGTAATTGGTAAGAGAACATTGCAAGACATCTCAGACCCTTGTTATTTAGCTTCAAATTATCTTTCACTGTCAACTTTTGAATGGTACCTTCATAGTTCCGTCACCATATTCCCGACAAGTGTTTCACTCAAGTGATTCCCAATTGCGTGTAGCCCCATCAAAAATCAGCCCAGAATATCATTAGCCCCCTTCCTTAAACCATTTTAAACTCCAGTCAGGCACAGGAAACAGTACATGACCTATTCAACCTGGCTGAACAATGCTTATCAGGGCCCCACAAATCAATTCCATATTTATATTTCTATAGATATTGATGAGATGTCTGTCTCCTGGCCCAAGATTCCTAGAGCAGTGTGATCACTGTAATCTAATACCAATTTCCAGCACAAGGACTCAACCCAACACACTTATTCTCTCAAGATTACAATACTCAGTATGTAAATGCTGACTACTGAGTTTCCATTACAAAGATTTTAATTAACTGTAGATAACTGATAAAACAGATTTTAACATTCCTCTACAGTCAAGAGACCCTCTGACGTTGCAAAAGGGGTCACTGCTGATTTATATCAAGTCATTTTCCCATCTGGAATTCCATGCAAGCTCACCTGGAAGCCCAGAACGAACTGGAAGGGATGGAGGAGTCTCTGTAGACATCAACCGGACCTCGTTCTGTCGCCGTGACGATACATTCTGCAAAAATGACAAAGGAATCAGAAGGGTTGGTTT
>JANJGK010003765.1:0-7500 GCA_039081455.1 Macrobrachium rosenbergii
GGCATCTGTAGCTTCGCATTTGTTCGCCAGCTTCCCCAATCAGGCGCTGTATTTGGAGAGACCGAAATCGTGCCATTTTCTTAATTATGGAGATTTTATAAGGCGCTTCCTCCTTGTCACCAGTATTTGCTGTTCGGTGCAGATTTCTTAAGGATAATCGCCGTCTTACCCACATAAAAAACCATCTTATTTTCATTCTTTGGTCCTAGATTTCTTCTTAAGCCCACTAGAAGGTTGCCTGGAATTCAGATACCATGAAAAGGGCCTAATTATATAGGGTAACGGGAAAAGTAAAAAAGAATGAATTTTTCCGTGTTTTCTATTCGAAAAACTTATTGTTCTTGATGGCATCCTGGTGAAGTTGATGACAATTCATGACCGATCATAGTCTCATACGGAGTGTAGCCTGTGTAAGTTATTTAATTAAAAATGGCAAAAATTTATATAGAATTATTTTGTCATGTATTTAGACTTGAAAAGTATTGGGACTATTCCCAAACTGATTCATTTTAATATTACTGTTCATTTATATATATATATATATATATATATATATATATATATATATATATATATATATATATATATATATATATATATATATATATCTATATATAAGATTATTTTTTCATTCTTGAAGACTTGGCTATAACTTTAGCATACTCCATCCTGCAGTATGAAAGAAGTGGGTATGAACACTTTCATATTTGAACTAATCATGAAAACTATCATGATATGGGTGCAAGTATTTGTCATTGTTCAGACGAAAGGCCAAATAACCATCATGAAAGTGAGAGTCGAAGGCGAAAGACTCATGTTGGAATCCCGGAATAGCCTATTCATGTCTGTGGATATTAGAAATTATTATTTTTTTTTATTTATATAGCCATTTTACTGTCTCTTTTCTGACAAAAACAAGAGTTAGAAGTTCTAATTCCTGGTTGCAAATGAGAGTGAATTACACAATTCGAACCTTCTTTTGTTATTTCTTGTACTCTTCCATTTTTAATGGTAACTTTTGATCCGTCTTAGGATGTTCATTAATATACTTTTTATCGATCTTGAAATTCGAATGTCATATAATTACGCATTATAGAGAGGAAAGCCTCAGACCCCAAGGCAACTTCTATATCCTTTCGTTTCCTTCTTTCTTTTCTTTTCTTGTCTTTTCTGGCATCGTTTGAACATAGACCAAATTCTGTCCAGCCTACATCAGCTGAATTTGCATACAAATTGCCAAGCAGCGATCAGATAAATAGTAATAATGTATTCGCTGTTGGTGGTTGATGATACACTGCAATTGCCTCATACATACTGGGCCTGAAATCATTCCTGCTGCGTAGATAACTTTTATTGTTGTTATTATCTTTGTTCATAAAAATGCCATAAAACATAAGTCACTAAAATGGTGGAGAAATCCACAGTGGTGTAAATGTAAATACATATTAGAAATATATATAAAAACGAGCGCTTTAAAGAACCTGCTCTTTTCTCCTTCCTAATCCAGTCATGGAAGTAAAAAGTTTTGAAAAAATAAATAACAATTTAAAACCTGTGGTGGACAAAAGGAAACCTGTCGTAATTTGAAGATAGCCAATGCTGTAATTCAGGTCATACCATCGTTTTCCATAGATATACCAGCTAACCTCTTCGAGTGTCTGAGTGGTAGTTCATCCAATGGGTGACTCCAATGATCGTCCAGAGCAGCTTTGCGCCTGTAACTTGGGTTGCTGAGTGCAACCGTGTTACCTGAATGAAAGGAGAGCAGCAGCAGCAGCAGCATCAAATGTGGTTCAGTGACTGTCAGCTGAATTAAAAATACTAGTCTTAAAACATTGATATACTGTCTACGTAGGTCATCCGTAAATTTATCTTCGTGGGTGAAAGATTTTGTTGCCCTCCATGCAACCACCACCGGTGCTTATGGCAGCTCCCTCGCCCAATCTCCTAATGCCTGTATCTTTGTTGTTCAAATGACTTTCGAGCCGTTCCAGTTTATGTGACGGCCTTGTTTCCAACTATGGTTGACAATGCCATTGTTTTCGGCAGGTAAACTGTAGGCTATTCTGTGCTCACGGAATGTGAAGGGCAATCCCCTACCATTTTCTCTGTAATACTTCAGCTCACAATCAGCGCATGGTATGTCATAAACGCCAATATCTTTGCTGCTATTATTACAGGACCTATTACTATGAATAAAAAGGTTTTCAACAGGAGAAAATAGTAAGACCACCAATTTATCTTCCATGGTATTTGACAAAGAACAAATAGAACTGTTAGAGTTTAGGTTTAAGCTGTTGTTTGGGAACTAATAAACTCTTGCTACAAGGTTTCAGTAAAATTAATTATTTTAATTTCAGGCATAATGGTTTTCAATTGGACTCTTTAAAGGGTTTGTTGACAGATAATCATTTAAAAGAGCAGAATAGTATTTTAACAAAAAGGCACAAGTTTTCTCTTGAGAAGGTTAAGGGAAACAATCACATTAAAATTATGAAAGCCGACAAGGGTGTTTCAATTGTAATTATGGATACAGACATATATTTATAAAGCTAACGTCTTGCTTAATGGTAATGATACCTATTTCAAATTATCAGAATTACCTTTAGTAATCTCCTTACAGTTAAAGTTCAACAGGAAAGCATACAAAATAGGTAAGAAACTCATTGAAGAAGAACAGCAGTAGTTAATTTGGAGCAAAATTTCCAAAAAAATGCCCAACCTTCCATACTTTTATGGCCTACCAAAAATCCATAAATCTTGCTGCCCGCTACGTCCTATAATACCCACCTGTAAATCACCGCAAGCTGTTCTGGCTAATTCGTCAGCTGAACAGTTAATCCCATTATTGGGCACTTTTTCCAGTGCCCGTCTAATCCGTTTTGTGACTTCACAGACAGGCTTAGAAAACAGGTGATATCCAAGGCAAGACGGTCAGTCTAGAGGTAGCAGCCATTTTTACTAATGCACCTCTTGAATTTGTATTATGAAAAGTTAAGGAACAGTCAGGTAGTGGCAGTGTAAATTTTTCTACACTGATTGAACAGTTTTTAGACTTAATACGCCTTTGTGTTTCATCCACTGTTTTTTCTTTTAATGGGGAGGGCTTTGGGAACAAAATTGGTGCTGTGATGGGTTCTCCTATGTCACCTATACTAGCGAACTTGTGCATGGAATTTGTAGAAAACGAAATTTTTCATAACCGTGATTCTGCTTGAAAGCCAATAATCTGAATAAGATACCTAGACGATATCTTCATTATTTTTAAAGGAAGTCCCAGGGATTTTGATAGTTTTTTTTTTTTAGACATGTCAACAGTATTATACCCTCCATTCAATTCGCTACTGAACATGAAATAGAGAATAAGCTGCCAGTTTTATATAATTTAGTATATCATGACCCAAAATTGTTTAGCTTCAAGTTTACAGGAATGAAACTAACGCAGAAATTTACTCACTTCATTTCTTAACGTAGTGAAGAGGTAAAAACTAATATTTTGGTTAATTTTGTTTTACGAGCACTCAAAACATGTGATTCGGAATTTATAGACAAAGAACTTGAACATAATAAAAATATTTTTTGAAATTGTTACCCCTAGCATTTCGTTAATAAAGCATTTGACAAAGCTAAACGTATTTTCTACATTGAGGCTCCTGATAACAAAATTCCAAAGGAATTCAAAAATTGCTCATCATTGCCCTACAACCCTAGTTACACAATATCAGTAGCACAGTCAGCAGGAACTGCACTGACGTTCTTTTAAAGTATAATAATAGCTGTTACGGGCTTACAGGGGAGATGTGAGTACTGGGCATTGAAATAATGATTTATCCTTACAAGAAAACCCCACGTAAGCCCAAAAACTAAAGAAATGCAAAAATAACAAGTAAATAATAGGTCGCAATGTGAAAATGGGTTTCTTAACAGTAATTTATTTTGTACAATCACAACATGGAAGAAATTACGAAGGAAATTGATCACTTTCACGAAAGTAAGTTAGCTGGGAATTTACACACAGCAATGATTGAGTGAAATGGATAACGCATCACAATTACGAGACTGGCCACGTGCAAATGGACCTATAAGCCAATTAGGCAATAGTCCTATCAGCCCGGTAGGGCGGACAATTACAGGCAATCAGGAAACACACGGCTATGCTGGTAATGGCATCGACAACACTCCTGGAATGAAACGATTCCAGGTAAGAATAATACTGAGATGATACTCTGTCTATAATTGAATAAATGCAAGATTTGGGGGGAGATTCTTTACTCTGCTCACTTGCATTACACACTGTCAAGGAATTACTCATGGGATGTAGATACAGTGTCTAAGGGGACGAGACAAAAAGTTACTTGAGCAATGACATATGAAAGAGAGGTAATAAAATGAGTCAAAGAAAAAGATACTGGCCAACCAATCTCCCTCCCGGGGCACGTTACCTTTGTTGCTTCTTGGTTTTGGATTTGATCTAAGATTCTAAGGTATCGGCATTGTCCGGGAATCGGCACTTCTGTCCAGCGTGAATAAAGTGTGAGTTCCAATATCACCCCCGGCTTTGGGGTTGTCGGCCAGAGAGATTACCTGATATGACCGTCTCCTAGACTGATCTGTCTTGAACTGCTTTGATGGCGTGACCTCTGTGTTTGTGAGGTCTGGATTGGGGGTTGAGACATCGCTTCAGGCCACGGAGGTGACTTTCACCTGGAAATTTGGAGAAGAGGCTCTCAAATGGGTGTTACAGGCTAGTACACACAAACAAAGCCACTCCAACATCTAAAAACATAACAGACACCTCACACGTCTCGACTGTCGACCTAACCGCGCAACGACTCCTCGCTGCTGGGAGAAAAGGCGCTGGTGACTGGTGCAATACATACATACTCGAACGCTACCAGGGTCTAAGCGATGACAGGCAGGGCAGCCGATTAAGGCAGGGGGACAGTTCTCTAAATGTCACGTGTTTCCCCTTCGAGACTCATAAGGACCCCTCCCTAAAAAGAAAAGACACTTTCTGGTCAACAACTCTCCTACCACTCGTAGGTCTATAGATCCTTCTCTTCCCTACTTGCCTGGTATACCTGCCTGGTATATTTTGCCCTAAGGGCTTAATGGTTAGCGACTCAGCGGTGATATTCGTAAAATAGCACTATTAAAAACCTCCTTAATCGTAATAATAGCTCAGGTAATAATGATAGCAAAGATACTGGCGTTTATGAAATACCATGTATTGATTGTGAGCTGAAGTGTTAAGGAGAAAGTGGTAGGGATTGCCCATTAGAATCAGTGAGCACACAAGAGATTAAAGTTTACACGCCGAAAATGATGCCCTTGTCAGCCAGAAGAACAGAAAACGACTGGCACCCTGTGCCGTATTGATGGGCATATGTGTGAAGATGAGACGAGCACTGGATAAAGGGGAAAGGTGTAAAAGCTGGTTCCTGAAAAGGAAAGCTCTTAGGGAGCCATGCGACTCTTGTAAGAGAACTGCAGAGGGGACCAACGAACGCTTCCGAAGTTAAGAAAGAACGGACCCCAAGACCTTCCATTCTCAGCTTGACAATTGCCCCTTGTAAGGTATTCCAGTGAGGGGAAACGAATAAAGGAAGCAATATGATATTAGAAAATTACCAGAAAGGAAAGTGGATGTAAAAAAGCGAAAAGAATAGTTATACGTTAGATAAGAAAATGCTAGAAGATCAAGGACAATGTACATCATAATTTCATATAACAAATGACCACACATACGTTATATATAATAGCTAATAACATTTAAAATATGAAATTATAGGAATATATCCAATAGATATAAAGTTATTTTTTTATTCTAATGATAAATATATTATAATCCTCGTGTTCACGATCTCTGTATATTCCAGGAAATATTTTCATTCATGTATTATATATTATTACTTTTGCGATATAAAAATTATTTTTTATGTTATACACATACAATACTACTTGTTGCTTACAATAAAGCTAGTGCATTGGCTCTTTGCGTCAGTCTTGTCACATTCGTATCCCTGGCAGTCGTATACGGTACTCGCCCCAGACAAAGTCTGATGTCGTTGCCCAAAGCGCTCTACACACACTTGGGCCGTGTGTACAGCGGACAATAGCGGCCAGTCTTTCTGGCAACCGCCAAATTTCTCGCTTTTGTCTGCGGACAAAGTCAAGTCGTGGACGGGGCGTTAGGCGCTCGAGGAGGCTAGCCGGTTTATCTAAGGAAAACGAAGGTGTTGCCTGAGCTACAGAATTGGCTGTCTTCAAATTACGACCGTTTTAAATTATTTGTTTTTTTCAAAACTTTTAACTTCCATGACTGCTTTAGTGTTTTAGTCAGGATGAGGAAAATCGAGCAAGTTCTCGTAAGCTCTCATTTGTATACATATTTCTAATTTATATTTATATTTACGCCAATGTGGATTTCTTCTTTATTATTATTATTATTATTATTATTATTATTATTATTATTATTATTATTATTATTATTATTATTATTATTATTTCGTAAAGTACCTTAATGGATTTCGTTTATAAGTTGGTAACTTGGTTCATGGTCTAAGATAATAAAATTTTTATGAAGTTATCGTTGTCCTTAAACATGAAACTTCTAGTGAATATCAGATTACTTATCGTCGCTGCTCCAACAGGGCAAACTACATAATTCCGAAAAAACTAAATGAAGGGATAAGAAAAAGAGATAAATTGAAACACTAAATATGTTACTTAATGTATAGTGCAGAATTGACGTAGGAAACTTTAATATTTATCATAACATTTCTACAGTCAATATAAAGAAAAAGGATTTCGAACTGAAATTTTCGAAAATCCACATTTAACAAAAGCACATTAAAAAAATTCAAAAAGCATGGATCATACAGAAACAATTACATTTTTATGGCAGCGCGTGGCTGTTAATAAAAGAAAATTTGCAGTGATCCTTGTCCTCTCTCTCTCTCTCTCTCTCTCTCTCTCTCTCTCTCTCTCTCTCTCTCTCTCTCTCTCTCAGGGGAGCAGGCCTTATATGTTGCTTCCTAAGTCAAAATTCCCAGAGTAACGAGAACGGCTGCGAACAGCAGCTATTGAGGGCTGTGGTGCACCGAACATTCATTTTTTTTTTTTTCGTTTCTTTTATGGATATTGTTATGACTGAAATACTTCTCCCTCGAAGGGCTGGTGGCTGGGGATACAGTTATGGATGCTCTTTTCGGCTTTTGATACCCGAAAAGCTTAGTCGAAAAGGCACACCGACGTTGGTCATATATATATATATATATATATATATATATATATATATATATATATATATATATATATATATATATATATATATATATATATATATATATATATAATGTGCGTGTGTTTGAATGATTGCACGAGCGTTTCCGTTTTAATAAATCTGCCAATATTTGTAATTTTGTAAAGGAAAAAACGTTTTCTCTGATCGGAGAAGCTTCCTTAAATAACCTTTATTGAACTGCGATCAGAGTCGAG
>JANJGK010003765.1:12500-77736 GCA_039081455.1 Macrobrachium rosenbergii
CAAACTTCAAGTGTTCCTCTTTCTGCTTAGATGTCAGTGAGAAAATCGAATTTAAGTCTCCGTCAACCTATCTACCACTCTGCGCTTTGAATATCGGTCTAAGGGACACATTCGTTAATCTTCTGAATAAGCGCCTCGCTTAAGTCACACTATGACTTTCTATTTTTTTGAGGAAATAGAACAAAACTTAAAAAAAATTCAGAAGTGCCCAAGTTAGCGGAAATTGACTGCGATTCTTGTCCTGTTTCAAGCCTCCTACTAACTTCATTTTATCTCTCTCTCTCTCTCTCTCTCTCTCTCTCTCTCTCTCTCTCTCTCTCTCTCTCTCTCTCTCTGAGAAGAAGAAATAAAACTCTTTTCGACATGAAAAATGGCAAGTGTTTGCTGGAATATCTTTGTACTGAATGGGAAAGCAGAAATCCAAGGTTTCCTTCTCCTGCATAAAAGGTTGTCATTATCAACATGGGTTCACTTCCACTCCATTATCGTCTCCACTGGCTTGTATACCACTGCTGGTACCTCTCTTCAACAAAGATCAGCCAATGCGATCATTTTGTGTAACGGTTTCTGTGCCAGTTTATTAACATGAAATTAAAACATAAATACTAATCAGAATCCTTTACTAAAAAACGCAAATCTCAAACATTACAGCTAGTTTTTATATATATTTGCAATTAGCTAACAAACAACTGAAAACTGAGAAACAAATGAGCACCTGATGTGTCAGGACAGAGAAGATTCATTAAGCAGACGATAATGGGATCACTGTCGACGTCGGGTCTTTTAATGGATTTTTCGTTGTCAAGTCAATTAGTTTCTGTCCACATGTGACTGGGAATTAACTCCTCGTGATCTGGGATCTCGCACTTTTTGAGAGGACACTTCTGAATTTCTGTAATCAGTTTTAAATGAATTCTTTCGGCTGGTGATTTCGTTCATAAAGTATGGGAATTTGATTGCAATATAGAACAATTTTCTGCTGCCTGGTTGTTATAAAATTACCAGTACACCTGAAATACATCGTATAACGAAAATAAATATGAAAACGCAATCAAATAAAGCAATATTATATTTTTCACATAATGAGGCTATACTGTTTGCCGGCATTTCTTTTGTATGTACTAAGTAAAATTATTTCTAGGTACGTGAGTTCCATGTAAAAAGAAAACTGAATAGGATGAAATACTGCACTGATGACTTTCGTATAATCTTTCTTGTGTGTCCCTGATTTCATTAGACTTGAGTATGGAGAGACAGAGGGCAAATAGGGCGATAACAAGAGCCTCATTCCGAAGGTCTGGGGGAAAGGGGAGAGGGAGTCCGAGAGGGCTCGCCAGATGGCGTGATCAAGGTGTTGACTTCCCAAGGGAGCATCAGCTGGAGATGAGTAACGCAGTGTGTAAAGGGTGGCTCGATTCCATCTGTGTAAGCATAAGCATATGTTTTGGACATTTGGTGCATCGGGGATTCATGGTCAACTCAGCTTTACAAGATGAGTTTGTCAGAGAATACAGTGAAGTTTTTTCTTGAGCTACCTGTGTGTATTAAGGGTTTTCTCTTGCTCTCTATCTATCTGCCTCACTATACCAGTATGGTAATGAATTCATTTTGCAATCATCACTGTATCAAACCCTGAGTAGCTCTAACAAAGATGAGAGATTTCGCATAATGTTGAGATGCTTATCAGTCTTCTCTATAAATCAAAATGTTTGGGGATATGTTTTATTGATCTGGTATGTTAATAACCATAATTCTTTAAGTCCCTGTGATGTGGGTAGTTAAATTTGGGAAATCCATAAGCTATTGTTAGTAACTGACAAGCAACATTTTCCTCACAAGTAAAAAAAAAAAAAAAAGAAATTGGAACTTTACCTCCTTGAACTCAATTTCAGACAACAGATCGTTGTTTGTTTGCAGAATTTCCTTTTACAAGAATGCGGAATCTCTTAGTCCTCGCATGAAAGGACCTCTTGAAACTTTCTCTGCAAACCTTTTTGAAAAGAGAGAGTGAGGAGATCCATTAAGACTAAGTGCGACCTTCCCAGACAGCGATGATCTCTGAAAAAAAAAAGCGGTTCTTTTAACTGGGGATATATATGCATCCAGGCGCTTTTGCTCCTTTCCATAAATCATATTTAGGCTGATTTGTAAGTGTTCATATTGATGAATAAAATTAAACAAATTTGTCTTGAGTGAAATTTAGTGTTCAGAGGAATGGTTGATTTCATGAGCCGATATTTCAAGGGAAAATGCCATTATTATTATTATTATTATTATTATTATTATTATTATTATTATTATTATTATTATTATTATTATTATTATTTGTAAGGTACTAAAGGAAATTATTAAAGGCGACGGAAAATTCGAGACAGTGAGAACGCTAATTCTCTATTAAGGGAGAAATTGCCTAATTGAAACAAGAATAAGTAAGAGACAATAGTTGAATTAATTCTCTTTCAAACCGATTTCCATATATGGAGGCCTATTATAAGTGACTGTTTACACGTCTTATGTCTGTCAGAGTCTCTTGTAAATGAGAGTGTGAATACTAACAGTTTTCTCTATCTCGTACACTTGAGTGCTTCAATGTTTTATTGAACAAGGAAATGTTTATTAATTCTCTCCTCATCTGATCAAGTGAATCACCTGAATAAGAGGAAAGTTCCTTTGAAAATGGAGGATCCTTTTTAGGACCTTCCACTGGCCTAAAGAGACTGATGTCCAGAAGTGGAAATGCATAGAGCGGTAGACGCCGTGCTTCCTAACGGATGACCCTGGACAGTTCCAGCGGTGGAAGGTCAGAAGAGAGCCCAGGTTCTGCTTTGAAACAGAACGAAGCTAATGTTTATGGCCTAAGGAAAACCCCATTTCAGCGAAAGAGAAACCTCATAATCAAACACTTTCATTCAGTGAAAAGGGAAAGTGTCTTCAGAATTGTCGTAAGAGCAAAGTCATAATTAGTATTACGATTATCCTTAATGTATGCAAATATTCATGAGATGTAATAGAATGTCCATATATAGAAAATGCAATAACGCAAAGAGATAATAAGCACTGTTAAATACGAAAGAAAATGATGTTCAGTACGAGAAAAAATTTGATTGCATATTTGAGAAAAGGCAAATAAAAACGAGCGAACGCTGAATCAATAAGAGTCACAAAAATCGTAGATTTGGGAGATTTAAGTTCTTTTAATTTTCCAGTTTCGATAAAGTGCGAGACCTTTTTATGTCCCAAAGGCGAAACTTTCTTTTCGGTTTTGTTCTGTTTGACGCCTCCAAAGGCCAATACTCTCTGACAGCCCGTCAATACTGCTGCACAAGGGAGCAGAAATAAACCGATATTTCGGTGGTACTTCTCTAAGGTATGATCCGCTTGGCTCGAGAGAAGGAGAGAGATCTTTTGAAATTTAGAGAGAGCGTTGGGGGGTTGAGTAGTCTGGGAAAGGGCTTCATCGAAAAAAAAATAATAGATTATAAATGTTTATATTTATGATTCTAAAGTCTAAATTATTACTGTCTTCAGGCAGATTTTTCAAACCCAAAGATACTAATTTCCTTTCATTAATTCCGACTATAAAGAAAAAGTGAATAAAAAGTGATGAATACTTAAATTGGGAAGGGTTCGTAAGTGGGCTGCCCTGTGGGTGGTGACAGGGGGTTACCCCATGGAAGGCCTCCTGAGAGGGGCACCTCAAGTCGGACTGGGACCCCCATGGCCTTCACCTAGTAAGACATATATTTTACCCCTCCTCTTCCTTTCTTTTGTAGACGCTGAACCTTTTAGTTCAAGGCTCCAAAAAATGAAGTGTGACTTCGTCACAATGAATTTCCAGGAAGAACAAGCGACGCTGTAGCGAAGTCATAACCGATGTGTGTCTGTTTAAATATCTATGGGACTTCCCAAATGCAGCTTCTTGTATCCTTAATTGTTCTTAATTAGCAGAACGAAACAGATCCGGTGATTTGATCATTAAAAAAACATTGTTTTAGTCTCACGGAGTGCTATGAGGGGAGGTCTATTTGCATAGCACGAAAATATGGCACTTCATGAGACAGCAATTATTAATTTAAATAAGATGACGTTAAAGATTTAATAATAAGCTTTAATATAAAGCATTCTGTCGGGTGAATAACATTCCAAAAGAATTAACCCCCAGTTATAATTTTCTCGTTTTATGCAATATACGAGCTCTCACTAGAAATTTAGCCAGATTTCACTGTATCATTTACAATTTGGGGATTTGAGAACCATCTTAAGACAGACTTCCGTCTTCATATTCTTTACTAATAAGCAGAATATTTGTTCAACCAGTTATGACACCGATGCTGAATATAAAGTATCCATAGGGTCTCAATAAATAGAGATTTAGAAGGAAGAACCTTAGGTGATGAAAAGTTTGCTTTGAGCTGTCATCAGTGAATTATGGAATTAGAGCTTTGGAGTAGAGACAAAAGGTTTCATGTGTCGTACTGTGTACTGTATGCCTGTCCTCCCCTTCTCTGTCAAAGATGCTGCATAAAAACCAGGATATTTTTCTTCGATTGAATTGAAATACATGACGCAAAATGAAGACAATGTAAACAGTCTGAGAAACTCTCCCCGTTCCCATCAGCCTACTTGAGCCAATGAAGCCATCGCACTTTTCCAGTCAGAGAATGAGCTTTCATCTAAGCGTCTGAATGAGATGTCGTGACAAAAACCGGACGGGTGAGGTACTGGGTCTATATATGTATGTGTGTGTGTGTGTATGTGAATGAGATGTCGTGACAAAAACTGGACGGGTGAGATACTGGCTCTATATATGTATGTATTACCAAAAAGAAATTACAGAGCGTCTTTCTTACCTGATTCTGTAAGTCTGGTCGTCTCTCCCCTTATGGTAGCCCAGCTGATGACCTGGCAGAACGCAGCGAGTCCCCTCCTCGATAGGCACTCTCTCTCTCTCTCTCTCTCTCTCTCTCTCTCTCTCTCTCTCTCTCTCTCTCTCTCTCTCTCTCTCTCTCTCTCAAGCTACAACGAAACACGCTTTACCCAAAATAATTTATTCTCTAGAAAATTTAACAAAGCTAAATATTATTTAGCAAATGTAAATGTGATTCAATCTTGACAAATTTCAAATACAATCATTACTCAGCATAGTTCCCAGTAACCCAAATTGACCTAACTGATATAGTCATATTCTATAACTTGCACATGTCATAAAATTAGGTCAGAGTCAATTTTATCCCTAATGAGTACATTCTTGACCTCATAAATGGCGAAACATCTGAGGAAGAGAATGAAATCCTTCCTTTAGTTTCTTAAAACATAGAAATGCAAAATAATGGGAATTCTTCCCATGTTACTCAAATCAAAACCAAAATGCATATAGCAATGGAATAAACAAAATATATAAAAATAAGGAAAAGATGGGAATTCCTCCCACGTTAACCAAGATCAAAAGACTTACGATAAAAAAAATCAGTCAGACAGTGTACAGTTTGGTCAATAGATGTGATGAGTCATACCTACAACAGTTTCTCAGACCGTTCGAATTTGATCACACTTCACTCACAGGTCTCAAACTTTGAGAGCTGTGTACAATAACTCGGCCGATCTTGTAGTGCACTTCCATTTCCCATTTCCTTCCATTTATTGCTTGAGACCCCACCCCACACGACCCGGACACACGTACATCCGCACCGGAACCTGTAACTTCCTGCGAACATACCTGCTGTGTCAGGTCATAAGATCTCCCGCTTTGGAAACGTGACACGAGCTTTCTCAATGAGGAAACACGTCAGGAACATATTCAGCACTCCTCAGGAACTTTTGGGGTGGTTTTTATGCACGCTTGTTAACTCACTCGACTTTTTCATATTTCATATGTATGTGTGTGTGTGTGTGTGCGTGCGTGTATCTGAATGAGATGTCGTGATAAAAACTGGACGGGTGAGTTACTGGGTCTATATGCCTTCCTCTTGACTCCGTAGTTCTTCAGCCTCACACACACACACATAGACCCAGTAACTCACCCCTTCCAGTGTGTGTGTGTGTATCTGAATGAGATGTCGTGATAAAAACACACGTGTGTGTATATATGGGGGTTTGTGTATACTAGAGTTTGCAAATCTACGAAAAATTTTGAAGTTAGTTGTTCGCATTAGTCTCCTTAAGATTCACAGATTTTCTTTTAAGAAATCAAATATTTATATGCAAATTTAAAAAAAAAAGTGTCAGCGACCCCTGTTATCTGAGCTCAGTTACGGTGTATGAATGCATAGATTTATCTGTTTGACTTCTATTATTTTTTTTCTTTTTCATTTTCAATATGCTTATGTTAACATCGTGGATCAATAGTTATATCAACTGCTTAAGTTCCCACAACGCCAACGATCCCTCCCCTCCCCCACCTGAAAGGAGTACACTGAGAAATAAAATAAAGAAATAAATCAGATTTTGTTGGAAAACTCCACGTATTGTAGTTCTCATATTAGTCCAAACAAATACGAGATTGCCTTATTCTGATACCAAAGCTCATATATAATTAACATTTTTTCTGTTGCTGGTATTTTCACTTACTTTTTCCATATTTCGGAGGTGTAACTATTTCGGAGGACCAGAGTCAGTTCTGGTAAACGCCTAAGGAATTCACTTAGTTTACAAGCAGAAACCTGTCTGTGCACGCGTCTCCATTCAATTTTTCGTCCAGTCTCAAATGCATAATCCCAAGAAATACGTTTAGATTCTGCTTGCAGTACTTATTAGTGTTATCTTTATTTAAGCTATCTCTGCATCTAACCCTCTCTTTCTAATACACGTAAAGCCTTGCACACCAAATATCTTTGATAATAAAACAACATAGTAAATGTTTAAGCTAGCAAAACAAAGTTTGTGAGTGCGCTTGTGTTTACGTACCAAAAATTCCATACTGTTTTATTTTTAACGTCAGCTTGGCGAATTAAAACTATAAAACGAACGACGAGCAAAGAATAATTGATAACACCTTGTTGAATCACGAGAGATTGTCACAAGCAAAGTAAATGCCCAGAAGAGTTATGTAGAGCCGACTTTTGTGTCATTGACCTCAGGAATATCGACGCCTTCCTTCCTTCCTGACCAGTAGTGCAGCAGATAATTGCATATTTCATAAGAATCGTTCAGATAGTGAAACAAGCATGAAATTTTGCACAAGTGCTCTTTAAAGTTCCCTCTATAAGAAAAGGGCGCTGGCCACGCAAAAAATTTAATATGGCGGCCAAATTCCAAGATGGCGGCCAGTATCGACAGATTTTGGCTAATTTTTCACTAGAATGGCATGTATTTGCTTCTAGCAATATGGTAAAGCTCTTCCATACTATTTCTTGTGAATATTATGTTTCTGTAGCTTCCCAGTACAGTTTACCTTTAAATATGGGGGCTATATGGCTGCCAAGAAAAGGTAGAAACAATAATTATAATGAGAAATAATGCCCGTTCAACAATTATCGTTTTAAGCATGGATCTTGGTTTCTGTGGTTTTAGATCCTAATGAGGCCATCTCTTTCGAACAACTCATCAATTTTGAAGGAAAATTAATAAATGTAAAAGAGTGTATGTCTGCACACAACCAGGGCACACTGGTGACATCACTGCTGTGTAACTCAGCATGGGGTTCAGTGCCAGCTAATCCAGCTTTACTAATCCTGTAGTCTTAGACTAGTAGTTGTAGTATAGTTTAGTTTAGTGTCCCAAATGCTTTCTAACAGCCCCAGACCAGCTATAGTTAGATAGCCGCACCTGAATAGACAGGATGTGCCAGCGCGGGAGAGCCGAGCCAAGGGTATGGGGGCTGTACATGATGGTTCATGTACTTACCCGGATGGTGTACAGATCACACGGGACTTAAATGGCACTGGATGAATGATCGGGCTAGGTGTAGGGAGACCGAACCTAGTTGAATCCCATACAGGAATGTGTGCTTTGTTTAAGGTGGTAAAAGGATAACCCCTCGGCCTTAATCAAAAGTGAAATCATGGCAGAATGTGATGCCAATCCAATATTGAACAGTAGAAAAACAAACTGGAGTTTGTGTTGTCTTTGTCAGAAGGACAAAAGAGGTGAGCACTTGACATCACCTCCAAGTCATCATGTCCTAGACCATGATGGGTACACAATGCTGGCAAGGAACATTCCCATGTTCAGTGAAATTAATGAAATGCCACTGATAATGGATCCAGCAAGGCTGGATGAAGGTGATGGCATAGAGGCCACTCTCAGGAAAAATGCAGCAAAATACCATGTGAACTGTCGCTTGTTGTTTAACAACACTAAACTGGACCGTGCAAGAAAGCGACAATCCAATGACCAGACCAGCAACACTGAGACTAGTCGTGCAAAACTGCGCCGAACCAGTCATGACAATGAAGTTTGCATTTTCTGTGAGAAAGTGGCACCTGCATCTGATCTCAGACAGGCTAGTACTAAGGGCCTTGACTTGAAATTGCGTGAATGTGCAGAGATACTTAGTGATGGCAAGCTCCTTGCTAAGTTGACTGGTGGGGATGTCATTGCACAGGAGTTTAAGTATCACCATGCCTGTCTTTGTGCCCTCTACAACAGAAAAAGGTCCTACCTGAGGAGCCTTGAGAAAGACCAAGGTAGCACTGAGTCAGAATCAGATGTGTATCCACTAGTTCTGTCAGAACTGATGACATACATTGTTGAAAACAACCTTTGTTCAGATGATCCAGTCACATTTCGGCTGGCAGATATTTGCCACCTCTACCAACAACGTCTGGAACAATTAGGTGTAGAGTCACCAAGTGTAAATTCCACGAGACTCAAAGACAAACTTCTGGCAGAAATTCCAGAACTTGAGGCTCATAAATCTGGCAGAGATGTATTACTTGCATTTCAAAAGGATGTGGGAAAAGCACTTGCTCAATCATCTGATCTTTCAGAGGCAGTTATCATTGCTAAAGCAGCAAATATTCTCAGAAAGTCTATACTTGATCATCAGTCACGGTTTGATGGCACATTTTCTGAGGCTTGTGTACGAAATTCTGTGCCTCCTCTCCTGCTCCAGTTTGTAGGGATGGTTGAGCATGGGGCTGACATCAAGTCACAGTTACGATTTGGAGCATCAAAGTCAGACCAGGCCATTGCACAGCTCATGCAGTTCAACTGCTACCCCCGATACAAAGAGGGAGCAACAACTCATAGACACTCCAAAGACAGAGAAACACCATTCCCAGTCTACATGGGACTCTCAGTCTATGCCAAAACCAGGAAGAGAAACCTGGTTGAAATGCTACATCAGTATGGCCTCAGTATCTCTTATGACAGAGTACTGGAGGTCTCTGCACAGTTAGGAGATGCCACAGTTAGCAAATATGTGGAGGAGGGTGTGGTCTATCCCCCAGTACTGCGAAAAGGGTTGTTCACCACTGCAGTGATGGACAACATCGACCACAACCCATCTGCAACTACTGCCACTACCTCCTTCCATGGAACTAGCATCTCCATATTTCAGCACCCCACCAAGGAGAACACTGGACAGGAAAGACAGCAACTAAAGTTTGCACCTGAGAAAGTGAGGTCGGTGCCTGAATTGCCGGACACATTCACAAACGAGAATCAAACATTCCCAGCTTCCCTTAGTGAGGGTGGTAGGCTGTACACATGTCAGAAGTCTCAGCTGACCTCGGTCCTGGAGAGTCATGTTACACTAGAAGACAAAGAACCAAAGACTGATGTCCTCATTGTAGATGGATCAGCTTTGGTCCATGCCTTGCCACCAAAGAAAGGAAAGACCTTTGAGGGCTATGCACTTTGCGACTTCTTGCCTGTGATACAATCCTATAGCAGCAAGTACACATCATCACATCTTGTATTTGATGTATACAATACATCCAGCCTCAAAGCTGAGACCAGGCTCCAACGTGGTCAAGGAGGAAGGCGCAAGGTGACAGACAAGAACACAATTCCATCCAACTGGCGCAATTTCCTAAGACACGATGCCAACAAGACAGAGTTGTTCCAGTTCCTGGCAGACAAAGTTGCCCAGATGTCTGCCACAAATGTTGTCATTGCCACGAAAGGGTCTGCTGTCCTCAGCACTCATGAGGCTAGTCTTCAGGGACTGGAAAAGTGCTCTCATGAGGAAGCTGACACCCGCATCTTTCTCCATGCCAAATATGCCACAGAACATGGAGCCAAGACCATCACGGTTAAAGCAAATGACACAGATGTTCTTGTCGTTGCAGTCAGTGCTTTCTCCACTCTCCACAATCTAGGGCTAGAGAAGCTATGGGTGGCATTTGGCCAAGGCCAGAGCCTGCGCTGGATTGCTGTGCATGACCTGTGCAACTCTCTGGGCCAGGAGAAGGTGAATGGCATGCTCTTCTTCCATGCGTTCACAGGCTGTGATACAGTGTCAGCCTTCCGGAGCAAGGGCAAGAAGACCGCCTGGCAGACATGGAACATCTTTCCAGAGGCCTCCACTGTGTTCTCCAAACTGAGTCACTACCCTCTCAGAGTGGAAGAGAGTGACCTGAAGGTCCTGGAGAGGTTTGTCATACTTATGTATGAAAGATCCAGCACTGCTGGCACTGTGGATGAGGCTAGACTTGATATGTTTGCCAGAAAACAAAGGGCATATGAGGCCATTCCACCAACCAGGGGAGCTCTCCTCCAACACACCAAGCGTGCTGCGTACCAGGCTGGTTGTGTGTGGGGGCAGGCCACCCAGTGTCAGCCACAGCCAGAGAACCCTGCTGAGTGGGGATGGCAAAAGTCTGGTGAAGCATGGCAAGTCCTCTGGACAACCAACTCGCCCTTAGCCAAGAGTTGCCAACAGCTTACCAAATGTGGATGCAAAGCAGGCTGTCGGGAAAGGTGCAAGTGCTACTAAGCTGGGTCTTCCCTGCACAGCTCTGTGCACTTGCAAATGTGAAGTCTAGATAAATATTGCCCTCTCTTCTGTAGATAATCTAGCTTGAGCATCCAACGTGTCATGCTATGCCTACCTTCTTATCCTCGAATTTTTCAAAGGTGTAGGTTGAGAGACCTATACATAGATTGGTTGCGTTTAGTCCGTATTTCTCTTCTTTTCTTTTTATGGTTACAGTCTTAGACACAATGTTGTATGTGACCATACCATTACTATTTCAGTTGAAAATAGCATATTAGTTAAACTGTCTGATCACATGAATATACCATTAAATAAAAACAGTTGGTCTCTATGTCTGCTAGCGCTGTGGATAGAAAAAAAAACTTTTATGGCAACCATTTTGTACGCCATCTTGGTTACAATTCATTTAGTAAGGGTTTTCAATAAAATGTGTGGTATGGAACATTTTTATAACCTAAAAGTCGAGGTTTAAAAATAAAAAACTGGCATATTCCATCCAATAGATGCTCCCAAACCAGTGAATCTCAACATAGATGGCGGCCATTTTGAAAAATAGCCGCCATCTTGGATTTTCAGGTGGCCAGCGCCCTTTTCTAAGAGAGCGTAGTCTTAGGAATGTTTGTGCCAAATTTCATGCTTGTTTCACTATCTGAACGATTTTTACAGCAATCTGCTGCACTACAGGGAGAAAGAAGCCTTGGTGAGTCAAGCAGCCCCCCGAACTACCTCTGCCGCCAGTGCCCGATAATGACGGGACAGAGGTCGTTGTTTTCGTGTAGTATAGAAACAGGAGCAAAATATTTGGTATTTTAGAAGGAAGACCGAGAGCTCATCTTTATAATCTCCAAAATTATAATTGCCGAAGAGAGCGGATCTGCTTAGGTCAGCTTTTTGCTCTCTAGCTTTCAAAATAAATGGTAGCCATCCCGTAGACCCCCGAGTATTCACCTAACAATAGAATTTTAACAGGGTCGTTATCTGGTGGTTAGTATCAATCGTGGTGAAAATTGTCGTAATTACCAGATCCCTTGGCGCAAAGTTCCCTCTGAAATGAATAATAGAGTTGGCTTCGATGGAGAAATTATATTTATTTTTGACGCAGGTCATGATAGGTTATCAGAGGAGGCTTCCCCCATGAGAGATAATCATTTTTATTTTACATTGCTGTACATATTCGCCAATGTATAAACCTTAGAGCTTCTTCACCTTCCTTTTCTGCTTCTTCGCGACTGAATCTCTAATCGCAATCGCCGTTTTTAATAAGTCTTTTCCAGGTGTTTCTTTCTTATGGTCTCCTTGTGTCTATTCCTTTGTCTCTCATCCATTTTAACTATCACTGAACGGCTCATTGCGTGATTTGTTTCGGCAGTTGATTTGCGGACGGAAGCCCTCCTAGCCCTTTGTTGGCCGAGTTGGTGGAGCTTCAGACCGTCATTCGATGGGCCGGAGTTCGATTCCCGCCGCCGGCTGATGAAGAGTTAGAGGAATTTATTTCTGGTGATAGAAATTCATTTCTCGCTATAATGTGGTTCGGATTCCACAATAAGCTGTAGGTCCCTTTGCTAAGTAACCAATTGGTTCTTAGCCACGTAAAATAAGTGTAATCCTTCGGGCCAGCCCTAGGAGAGCTGTTAATCAGCTCAGTGGTCTGGTAAAACTAAGCTATACTTACTTTTTCCCTGTCTCCAACCTCCCATATTTGACTAGCCAGTTCGGTCTACCTTTCTCGCTAAATTTTTCAGGCAACAAAAGCTGAAAGAAAAATCGGCCATAACTGCATTCGCAGCGCCCTGCCTCTGAGAGGGAAATGTTTCGGTCCTAACAGTTTCCATTTAAAAAGAAAGAGGGAAAAAATCCTGTGTGCGGTGTACCGCAGACAGGGAATGTTCCAGTAGCTGCAGTTCCCGGCCGTTCTCGTTAGCGCTTGAGTTTCGACTTCGAGGTCGACAGAAAACGCCTTTTTTCCTCAGAGAGAGAGAGACACACACACACAAAGAGAGAGAGAGAGAGAGAGAGAGAGAGAGAGAGAGAGCAGTGATTATTGCCATCTTTTATTTATTACCCACCATGTGCTGCTAGTAGGGTACGTATGGCGGGTCAGTATGCGCCCCCAGAATTTACTAAGACTAAGATTTTTATATGCTTTAAAGTGTCTTCTTACAGGTTTGACATGTTAACATTGAAAGAAAGTGGGCACTCTTTTGATTTAACGTGTGTAAAGAGTAGCCTTCAAAAACTAGCTACAGAATCCAATATGACAGTACCAACACTTACGAATAATAACATGGTAAAAAATGGCGTTCTGTTTACACAAATGAGTTATGATGTGATTGAGAATGAATAATTTTGTATATAAATGACCACTGATAAAAAGAAATGGGACATTTCATAAAACATGGAAAGAACATTCAGAATCTTAACGGTTACTTAAAACAGGTCTGACATGTTACAACATACTAAGAGTGAAAAAGAATAGCACTCTTTGACCTCTCTTAGTGCAAAAGTGACCTTCAAAAACTAGTTGTAGTAGCTGCTACCTGCCAGTATCGGCATTTATGAGCAATAATATAATACAAAAAGTGTTCTATTTACAAAGGCAAAATAAGGTATGATTTTGAATAATTTTGTAGCTGAATAATTTAGTCATTAAACTTTTTTGACATTTAGTATTATATTCACAGAGAGGATATCAAATTTGCATGAATAAAGTATAAAATGGTATTATAAGTCACCAAAAGAGAATATTTGAGACATAATCATGTTCCTAAGGAATTCAAAGACAGCATTTTAGAAAGAAAATAATAAGGCATCTGAATTTATAAGCCATTATCTACTAGTTCATTTTCTTCAGGCCTGACCTCCGATTGCTCTTCCTCTATTATTCCTGGTACAATGTTTGTAAGCCTCTTTGGAGAACTGAGAACTTTTCCAACACATCCCGATGTAACAAGACCAGCTTCAATAAGCAATTTCACCATATCTAGATCCAGCCATTTTATGACCAATCGTGTTCAAATAATTCATAATGGTATGGAAAGCACCAATTAAAACAATGTGGTTTTTGTATTCAGCAGGAGTGTCCCATATCAAAGGCAGAGCTTTTATACACACCCCAAAGTCAAATGTGGTTATAGTATATAATTGGTCAACCTCTTTTGTAGCTTGTTCACACTGCTTAAGTAATTCTTTGACAACATTATATATATTCTGTGATAGGTTTTGGGATCCAGGGATAGTTATCTCTAGTAGTGCCTCGGAGTGGTGCAATCCCTGTTGCTGAAATGAAGCCACCAATGGCGGGCACAATTTGTTTCCTTGTCGCACAAGCTTTTCGACATAATATCCAAATCAGGTAGAACATTTGTCCTTTAGCAAATGCAATTTTATTTTCGGTAGGCTCGTCTATGTATTCCAAATTCATTACTGGTCCTCGTCTTCTTGGTACATGGAAAACAGGAAGAGACGGAGTACTGTATAAGTCTCTTGGACCTCTTGCAGCATTATTCCTCCTGCAGTGTTGATGAACGGAGCACCAGCAATTCCTGTTACGTGTTGATCAAAGTTGTCCCATTCGGAATGAAACATCGCATTGTATGGTGTTTTAACAATCTGATTAGTCAATACTGTAGATTTTTGCTCCAAGGCTGTCTACTGCAGATTCTAATTCCATTGCAAAGCAGTTGCTTTCACAGCGCCCAAATCGGTTTAACAATGTTAGTAGTAGTTTGCTACAATACAAATGTCTTCATGTCATACACAGCAAAATGTGTTAGGGTAATTTCTACCCCTCGTTAGTAACAGCACGGCATATCTCCTGCCCAGTTGAAAGAACGAGACGATTTGCATGATCTGACTTGCTAATCACTTGTTTGTCCATTACAATACTCAAGAACTTCCTTAGCTGGTTAAGTATCACTAGCTGGGTAGGTATCACTTCTGATGTGATCTCCAAATCACTGGCAGAGGTGGCCATGATCATTCCTTTGGTTCACTAAGTGATTTCATAATTATTCCACGCAAAAGCAAAGCAACTTCTCTAAGAGAATCAGTAGTAGCATCTCCAACTGTTATTTTAGTGTTGTATAGTAAGAAAAATAGTTGACTGTTTGCAGGATTACACTCAACAAACTGAAATTTTGCCATTCAAAGCAGAGTGATTTTCAAGTTTTGGTTTTAATCTCTTGGCATCTTGGTATTTGGGATTCTTGAATGGCGTGTTTTCTAACTCAGCAGTGTACATTAATGTAAGACATGGAAGTTGAATGACTTTATTTGCTTCGATCAACATTCTCTGTAACATATGCAACCACATGATGAAGTGCAGATTTATGGGCATCTTCTGGAGCTGTCTGTTCAGCAACTGACTGATTCTCTTGACTCCTCCAAATTCTGGTTTCATTGCATACTTTCTTCTACAAGCAAATAAATCATATCCTCGTATATGCAACAGCAAGTTTTCATCATTGTGTTTTGCTATAGCCTTCCAACCTCCTCTTTCGAATACTGTACTCTATATTGTGCTGCTTCTTCCTTTCTTTTCAGGAATACGAACAGACTTATTGCAGAAGATACATCCGAATCAAAAATTATTTTCTCTCTACTGGTCCTATGCTTCTTTTCTTTTAAGGTCTCGCTAGCAGATGCACTTACACTGGAGCTTTTGAGTCTGTTAAGGTTGCAAGTAAACCGAGAATAACAGTCCCGTCTAGATTACCAAAATCATCTGGTATATGCTGGCAAATGTTGGCCATTTTGGTGGTTGATCCTTCAGGCTCAGAAATACGTTGATGCTTTACATTCTGGATATGATTCCGTCGTTTTTGAGGATCCTTTAATTCTGAAATCAGGACTAAATTTCCCTGTTCGATGTTTTCGAAATGAATGAAAGAGTTGTCTTGGCTCCTCTCTTCTCTCGAGGAGGGTCTTCCCTCCCATGGCTCTGAGCTTTTTTGTTCGATCAAAGTGGGAGCTGACTTTCTTTTTCTGCATGACACCTTAGGAGTACAATGGGTTATTCACTACCTGGAATACATGAATATATATCAGAAAGATACTTTGAGCGATTATGTTCCTGCAAAACAGAATAGAAACTACCCAATTTCTAACAATTACTGTATTAAAATAATAACTACAAACGAAAGAATAATACAGGTGATGGATAGGATAATTTTGTGTCTACAGGATTTTACATTGAGAAAAATGCCAAAATATCATGTTTACCCTGTATTTCCTTCGGAAGGTACATGTATTATAGCAGAAACATGGCTTCCATTGCTACTTTTTTTGTGTTAACATGCCAAACCTGTTTTGGGACACTTTATAGTATAAAAAAATGCTTGGCTTATTAAATCCTTGGCGGTTGGGACGGACATAGTGACCCCCCTTACGTACCGGACTATGCCATGAAAAAAAAATTCCATTTTGAGTCAGACGTTTTAAGAAAAAATTTTCCTCTCCGAAGTACATTTGTTACAGGGAGTTTTTCGAACTGTTCCTCTCGAAATTCCTTTCAACGCAAATAATATATGGCGAACAGAAATCTGTCTAACCTTAACTGGACATTAAAACATACAAACATTTTTTTTTTTTTTTTTTTTACTTTTTTCATTTATTAACTTTATATTGTGATTTCTGAATTATGCAATTTTGGCCGCTGGAGCGGTGAAGATATTGTTGTCTATTCACTTGGCATTTTCATACTAAAGGAAGTCTATAACTCCATCAACACCTTCTTGTTGACTCAAATAACGTATAGTTTCAGACATAATATTTGGGGTTGTCCTTTGAAAATCATGTTTAAAATGTAAGAAAACTAATGTGCAATGTAGTAGTAATAATAATAATAATAATAATAATAATAATAATAATAATAATAATAATAATAATAATAATAATAATAATAATATCACCCGAAGCAGTAAAAATTCTTTGATGCCTAATATAGGAGAGGCAACTGCAGCGGTCTATCAGCAATGTCAGCTGCACTCACCGCCAATAATGGACACGTAACAGCTGTTTAGTCCAAAAGCTGCATGGCTATTTGTATGCAAATGCAGCTGCTGTAAACTGGACATAAGCACCTGCTGTATTCTCAAACGAATCCAGAAAAAAAAGAAACAGACAACAGGGGAAGCAGTCGCCACGGGATAAGAAGTCATCATCTCAATAATGTGTTATAAATTTTACTATTAAATTCATATCGATAAAAAAAAAGTATAGGCTATCCGCGTAATTAACGAACCAAATCATGAACTATTATTGAAAAAAGGGCAAAAATAAGAGCAAAAAGGTCGAGATGAGTCATTCTTTTTGCATTATAACATGCATTATAAATTCGTCTCATTTTGTTTATGCAAGAGATGGAATGGCAAAATGGCTGCATGATAAAACTCTATCGACAAGCGTCGGTGTTTGTGTAATCAAGGTGATGTTCCGGGGTTCAAGCAGGCGTCCTTCCCCCATCTCGTCTTATTGATGGATGGAGCATTAATTTCAGTTTTCCTCAAATCAAGGTTTCATAAGTAAATGAAATTTTTTTTTTTTTTTGTGGGGGGGAGATTTTTATCTCTTCACTTTTATATAGGAAATGTTCGTAAGCTACAGTACATAGAATTACGCACCTGAGGAGAGATAACGTAGAATGAATAAGGGTCTCGCTAGCCAGAATAATCAAAACACAAAAAGTAAATCAAAATAACTTATGAAGTGAAGCAAAAAATCATGTAAAAAATCGCAGTTCAACATTTGTTATACAAAATTTAGCCTTGATGCCAATGCAGACAGATTCCTCATTCAGAAACTCATGGCACCATCTTCCCGGAATCGTCGACCTCGCGATGCCACGAAATCCATCGGACGTGTCAACAACATCTGTGACAAGGCCCTTGACAATAATTCCAGTTCCTGATCAGCAGAGAAACCGAGGATTACCGAGCTGGGTTCGGTCACTGAATAAGGGGAGTGAATATGAAGAGTGTTGCGAAACAGCGCTGAATTAATGCAGCCATTCCATGTGAAGGGCATTGCTTTTTACATACGTTTTGCAGTAAATATTAATGAATATAAGCGAAGAAGATTCTTCTAGAAGCAATGAGTTAGTGCCGTTATGCAGTGTGTATTTTAGGGGACAAAATTTAAATGATAAGAGAGCAACTTCCATACTATTTTCATATATATATATATATATATATATATATATATATATATATATATATATATATATATATATATATATATATATATATATATATATATATATATATATATATATATATATATATATATATATATATATATATATATATATACATATATATATATATATATATATATATATATATATATATATATATATATATATATATATATATATATATATATATGTGTGTGGTGTGTGTGTGAGCAAGTGCAATTTCCATCTAGGCCTTTGACAGGTGACCCCAAAATTATCAGTTGGTTGCTAATAGCAACCCCTTAATGCTCTATGTGCGATTACAGTCCGTTAGTCCGAAGGCCCGATAGTCCGAAGGCCCGATAGTCCGAAGGCCCGATAGTCCGAAGGTCCGATAGTCGTAGGTCTAAGCCGGCATTCCGAGGCAAGCGCCCCCCACCCCCGCCTGATTAATCCCCCCGCCTCCATGGCTAATACGGCAAAATTGTAACCAGTAAACACCCCTAGGGTACGTTATGTTGGTATTTTTATGGGTGTTTACTGGTTACAATTTTGCCGTATTAGCTATGGAGGGGTGGGGGGCTGATTACAGTCCGTCGGACTATCGGGCCTTCTGACTTTCGGACTATCGGACCTTCGGACTATCGGGCCTGCTGACTTTCGGACTATCGGACCTTCGGACTATCGGGCCTTCGGACTATAGGGCGGTCACCACGAGCATCCTCAACCACAGGGGGAAACGAAGCATAGGGGAATGGTGGTCAGGTCTCTCGCCCCATGAAAAAGAGGTCAGGTTCGATTCCCGGACGACACTGGTCCATTAAGCCCATCTTGTCAAATATCGCTGCACCTAAGTGAATGCAAATAGTGGCTATTTGTATTTCACAGTCAGTCGATTCTGCTGGGTTGCACATAGGGTGACCGCCCTATAGTCCGAAGGCCCGATAGTCCGAAGGTCCGATAGTCCGAAAGTCAGCAGGCCCGATAGTCCGAATGTCCGATAGTCCGAAAGTCAGAAGGCCCGATAGTCCGACGGACTGTAATCAGCCCCCCACCCCTCCATAGCTAATACGGCAAAATTGTAACCAGTAAACACCCATAAAAATACCAACATAACGTACCCTAGGGGTGTTTACTGGTTACAATTTTGCCGTATTAGCCATGGAGGCGGGGGGATTAATCAGGCGGGGTGGGGGGCGCTTGCCTCGGAATGCCGGCTTAGACCTACGACTATCGGACCTTCGGACTATCGGGCCTTCGGACTATCGGGCCTTCGGACTAACGGACTGTAATCATGCTCGTGGCAGGATGTACGATAATGTGGCCTTATGCCTGCTTGGACTTTTGTTGTAAGAGCGCATTGTGAGATTTTTTATAATTTTTTTTTATAATGACAAGTATTTAGCCACAGATATCGTTTAATATCCGATTCAGCATACCTCGGGAATAACTTGCACCCAAAGGTAATTGTAATTGATAAGCGCTTCGTCAGCAGCTGGATTCGGACCACTGCCTGATCTACTGTAAAAACTACGACGTGCAGTGACTTTGGGTCACTCATTTTCTATATTCTTTAATAACTGACCAAGAAGACGCATCATGGATATATTAGCTCACCTGCAAATCGGTCTCAAATTAGAGGTTTCTTCTCATGTTCCCAGCTTATAGCGAACGCAATCCAAACCAGTTGTGTCAAATTTCCATGTCGTTATTCTCTGCTGTTAAAAAGAACCCAAGTGTGTAACAAAATAGGGTCTGGTACGTTTCGGCGTAGCCCATTTGGCGTAGCTGATTCGGCGTGGCCGATTCGACGTCAGAGAAATGATTGGACTATTCGGCGTAGCCGTTAAGGCGTCAGAATACTTCGACGTCACTGTCTTTACAATTTATTACGATATATATTTTTCATGCAAGGGAACCCAGAACAGGTCGGAGGTCCAAAAAAGGATGAAAAAAGGGTAAAAACAATGAAAACACTCAACTTCTAATATGGGTTTTTGTCATTTATCCTTAGAATTAAATATAACGTAAATTGAAATCACGTTTTCACTTCGTAATTATGAGCAACACTCTTAAGGAATTCAATAGGATCTAATGATTTAACTTCCAATATGACTTTTTTTTATTCGTTCATCAGCATCTCTATATTTTTTTTAGCTTTTGAGGGGGCCTGATATCCAGCTGTCAACTTTTCGAGATATGCGTCACGTTCTTTCTGTACTTTCCGTAAGGCATCACTAAATTTCCAGATTGTGGGATGGTGCATTCCAAGCTCATATTGCAAACGTCGATTGGCCGATCTCCATTGTTTAGAGTTCGTTCATAAAGGTTCCATATCTCGGGAGCGAAAGTTGGGTTCATCCTTGCGTTTCCACGCCTATTCAGTCGTCCAATATAAGTATCCTCAAACCAATGAAACAAGGCTATTAGTTCATCAGGAAGAACTTCTGCTAATGTATCCATGTATTAATCCATCTTCTCTAATGGAACGAAAGCGAGTGCTATGATCATATTAGCCCATAAAATAAAGTCAGAATCAGTTTTATAACGATTTGACAAACCCAATGAACCAAAATGTCTGTGCATGTTTTGGGCTAGATGGAAAAAGCAAACCTTAACACAAACGGTGGGAAATGTACCTTGCACAGCCCGAATGGCAGCTTGTTCAAAGTCACAAATTATTGAAGTCGGTCTCAAATTAGGTTCGATGGTTTTCATTAACTCAAATAAACGAAAATAGTATCTTGCACAGCACGAATGGCAGCTTGTTTAAAGTCACAAATTATTGAAGTCGGTCTCAAATTAGGTTCGATGGTTTTAAGTAACTCAAATAAACGAAAATAAGCCACGCTTTGCTTGTTAGGAAGCAGAACATAAACTATAGGAATAACTCCTTTACGTTTCTTAGCCGATATAATATACACCTGATGAAAAAGACTAGGGGGGATAGTGAAAGTCCTGTCAGCAAACCAAATTTCTGAGTAGACTGAATGTTGCAGCCAGCTAAGTCTTCCAAACACTGATATCCTATTATTGCTTTCTCCAGTGTCTCCCAGTAAGAATTTCTCTTGCGCACCAGTTGGGGAACATATAATGTATAGGACTCAGGTAAAACTAAATGCTCCAGATCAGTTGGGTTAACTGGTGCCTTGTTTAATCATTTGGTAGATCTAAGTAATAGATACATGGCGGGTATTTAGCGAGAAATGGCAGTTTCTTATAGTATTTTAGTTGCTTATTTACAATTTAACGTTATTTTTTGGGGGTCGGCTGTAATTAACCTGTAATTAACCCCTGAAGTCCATCCAAGAAGGGGTTTCCATACGCGATCTTCACAAGAGCACGGCTACGTCTGTTTCGAACGGTTCATATCCCGTCCGGCAAGCGCAACAACTGTTAACGTATAGGTACCGCCCCCGCCGGGCCAGTACTAAATACGGCGAAGGGACATTCCATTTGGCCAACAACAAACAAATGCACCGCCAGTGTCAGAAGCCCTAAAAGTGTAGAAAAAACCAGTTTCCAAGATATTGCACTTGCCGGACGGGATATGAACCGTTCGAAACAGACGTAGCCGTGCTCTGTCTTGTGAAGATCGCGTATGGGAACCCCTTGTTGGATGGACTTCAGGGGCTAATTACAGGTTAATTACAGCCAACCCCCCCAAAACAACGTTAAATTGTAAATAAGCAACAAAATACTATAAGAAACTGCCATTTCTCGCTAAATACCAACCGAGTATCTACTACTTAGAAATACCAATAACTTTCTATTCCTTGCTATAAGTTTTCGCATTCCAGGCAAGTCTGGAGCTAAGGCTAAACTCACTGATGCGCCAGCCAAACATTCATTTCCCACGACGGTTGGTGGCTCGAGTTTCAGCACTTCTTTTTTTTAGCACTTGTTTTTATCTTTTCAACCTCTATTTTTGCAGCAGATGCCTCAAGGCTGTGTTTAGTCAACTGGCGAATAACTTTTCCATCCTTCACATGCAATCCCACTTTACATCGATCTTTATGTTCACATCTCCAAAACTTTAATTCAGGATCACTTTTGATCGCTGCGTCAGGAATAAAAAGGTATCCTTCGTGTATCACTTTGTTTCTTCCACGTTTTGATAAAATATTTGATGCCATTTCGAATGATAGGGTTTAAACGACTAAAAAATTTGAAGCTGAACCGAGCTTCGAGTTCTATGACAGTTTCTAGCTTAGGCCTAATTGCACTATTTGGCAATTAAAACTATTACGACTAGAATAGCTAAAATGACTATGAAGAATGAGAGAGAGAGAGAGAGAGAGAGAGAGAGAGAGAGAGAGAGAGAGAGAGAGAGAGAGAGAGAGAGAGAGAGCGTTAACGACAACAAGCAAACAAGGGGACTTACTAGTTTTGATAAATTTTCTCACACTACAACGACGAGTTACTAATTTGACTCCAAAACGACCCTCCGCCGAAAAAACTCTCCGTCGAAAGGGCTACGCTGAATCAGCCACACCGAATCAGCTACGCTAAATGGGCTACGCCGAAACATCCCATTCCCAACAAAATAATGGTCTACAGTCTAACATTCCTGATGGGCAAAACGATTACCTCATTTTTTTTTTTTTTTTTTTTTAGTAAACGTTAAAATAAGTACAGTCGTTCATCTGTCTGACAGAGAGAGGGGAACTGGACAAAGGATTTTGCACAGAAGATTTTCCCCTAAGCCGCATACTGGCAAGCAATCCGTGGGCTTCGAGGTGAGTTTCGAGCATGATGGTTTTCGTGTAGAGTGGCCAGCTTTGATTTTCATCAGGACAAATGATTGAGAACATATATACAAGCGTGACTGAATCCCTCATAGATAGATTCGTTTTAATTAATAAATTTATAGACAATATTATTAGTAAATTTACAAACAATACTATTATTACCATATTAAGTTTACAGAAACGAATTGTTTCAGTGAGGCCAATGGGATATGCTATAAATTTAGCCTCATCTTGGCCGTTGAATACTTAAATATCACTTAGAAATTCTGTAAATCAAAACAAATATATCCTCAATATTTATTCATATAATCCACTTAGGAGTCAAACACATTATCTTGCATACTTGATATATATATATATATATATATATATATATATATATATATATATATATATATATATATATATATATATATATATATATATATATATATATATATATATATATATATATATATATATATATATATATTTATATTATATATATATATTATATATATATATATATATATATATATATATATATATATATATATATATATATATATATATATATATATATATTGGGTAAAAAGGCACAATAATGTAAATAAGAGACTATTTTTCCAAAATACAATAAGGATAAAACAGGGAGCTTTCGACCATTTGCACAACGGTCCTCTTCAGCCAACTGAATAAAAATACCTGTTTTTTCTTAAAAAGACAAATTGAAAAAAAATTTTTGTGACAGTCCAGGAAACCATCGAACAATCTTTCAGCGTGAATGTAGCGGTCATGTAATGGCTGTTTCTCTTAATAGTGCAGCAGATTGCTGTAAAAATCGTTCAGATAGTGAAACAAGCATGAAATTTGGCACAAACATTCCTAAGACTACGCTCTCTTAGAAAAGGGCGCTGGCCACCTGAAAATCCAAGATGGCGGCTATTTTTCAAAATGGCCGCCATCTATGTTGAGATTCACTGGTTTGGGAGCATCTATTGGATGGAATATGCCATTTTTTTTTTTTTAAACCTCGACTTTTAGGTTATAAAAATGTTCCATACCACACATTTTATTGAAAACCCTTACTAAATGAATTGTAACCAAGATGGCGTACAAAATGGTTGCCATAAAAGTTTTTTTTTTCTATCCACAGCGCTAGCAGACATAGAGACCAACTGTTTTTATTTAATGGTATATTCATGTGATCAGACAGTTTAACTAATATGCTATTTTCAACTGAAATAGTAATGGTATGGTCACATACAACATTGTGTCTAAGACTGTAACCATAAAAAGAAAAGAAGAGAAATACGGACTAAACGCAACCAATCTATGTATAGGTCTCTCAACCTACACCTTTGAAAAATTCGAGGATAAGAAGGTAGGCATAGCATGACACGTTGGATGCTCAAGCTAGATTATCTACTGAAGAGAGGGCAATATTTATCTAGACTTCACATTTGCAAGTGCACAGAGCTGTGCAGGGAAGACCCAGCTTGTAGCACTTGCACCTTTCCCGACAGCCTGCTTTGCATCCACATTTGGTAAGCTGTTGGCAACTCTTGGCTAAGGGCGAGTTGGTTGTCCAGAGGACTTGCCATGCTTCACCAGACTTTTGCCATCCCCACTCAGCAGGGTTCTCTGGCTGTGGGTGACACTGGGTGGCCTGCCCCCACACACAACCAGCCTGGTACGCAGCACGCTTGGTGTGTTGGAGGAGAGCTCCCCTGGTTGGTGGAATTGCCTCATATGCCCTTTGTTTTCTGGCAAACATATCAAGTCTAGCCTCATCCACAGTGCCAGCAGTGCTGGATCTTTCATACATAAGTATGACAAACCTCTCCAGGACCTTCAGGTCACTCTCTTCCACTCTGAGAGGGTAGTGACTCAGTTTGGAGAACACAGTGGAGGCCTCTGGAAAGATGTTCCATGTCTGCCAGGCGGTCTTCTTGCCCTTGCTCCGGAAGGCTGACACTGTATCACAGCCTGTGAACGCATGGAAGAAGAGCATGCCATTCACCTTCTCCTGGCCCAGAGAGTTGCACAGGTCATGCACAGCAATCCAGCGCAGGCTCTGGCCTTGGCCAAATGCCACCCGTAGCTTCTCTAGCCCTAGATTGTGGAGAGTGGAGAAAGCACTGACTGCAACGACAAGAACATCTGTGTCATTTGCTTTAACCGTGATGGTCTTGGCTCCATGTTCTGTGGCATATTTGGCATGGAGAAAGATGCGGGTGTCAGCTTCCTCATGAGAGCACTTTTCCAGTCCCTGAAGACTAGCCTCATGAGTGCTGAGGACAGCAGACCCTTTCGTGGCAATGACAACATTTGTGGCAGACATCTGGGCAACTTTGTCTGCCAGGAACTGGAACAACTCTGTCTTGTTGGCATCGTGTCTTAGGAAATTGCGCCAGTTGGATGGAATTGTGTTCTTGTCTGTCACCTTGCGCCTTCCTCCTTGACCACGTTGGAGCCTGGTCTCAGCTTTGAGGCTGGATGTATTGTATACATCAAATACAAGATGTGATGATGTGTACTTGCTGCTATAGGATTGTATCACAGGCAAGAAGTCGCAAAGTGCATAGCCCTCAAAGGTCTTTCCTTTCTTTGGTGGCAAGGCATGGACCAAAGCTGATCCATCTACAATGAGGACATCAGTCTTTGGTTCTTTGTCTTCTAGTGTAACATGACTCTCCAGGACCGAGGTCAGCTGAGACTTCTGACATGTGTACAGCCTACCACCCTCACTAAGGGAAGCTGGGAATGTTTGATTCTCGTGCTAGAAGAATTCCTGCAGATCACATTCACGGCTCTGACAGGATATAAATAGCTTTGAGAAAAGCTGGCAATCCTCCTTCAGAAGTTTCTGCTTTGACTGTTCTACAGGAGCAGCTTCTTGCCTGAAGAAGTCAGTTCTGTTCTTCTTTATCGGCTCATAGAAGGAGACTGCATTGTTTGCCAAAGAGTCTGAAAACTTCTGAAATTTAGTGCGGCCTCTGTCAAGGTGTGTCTGTAGAAGTTCTGCTGAGCTGGGGTGGGCAATGTCTTTGTTGTCAATGGAATACAGATCCTGGCTCTCTTCCTGAAAAGGACTTCCCAAGTGTTGCAAAGCCAATGACAGCTTGCTGACTCTCTCCAAGAATGTCTTCTGCGCATGAGGTGTTTGTTCATGGTGTGTTGTCTGCTCATTAGACTCCTTACTTTGAACCTCTGTTTCGTATGCAGACACCAAGCGGATGATCTCTGGGCCAGCCACCATCCATCTTCTGAGTGCTGACGGATCTTCAGTCAGCCCAATGGCTCCGCCATCAGCCTTTATAAAGGCATTGGTCTGCTCATGAGCTTGGTCAAGAGCCATTGCTGAGAACTGGCGACTGGTCTTGTGCACAACAAAGTTGCCAGCCTTGAACTCCTTGTGCAACTCTGGGTGTGAACTCTCTAGGGTAAGCATGTCCCTGAGGTGAATAGGCAGCCAACGAGCATAGTTTGTATTATTGTTGGAAAAGAAGTAGGGTATCAGCTCATGCAATGCCTGGCAGTAGAGGACAAAATTGGCCTCACGGAAGGACCTGATCAGTAGGAATATCACAAGTTCCATAGACAACACCATGTGCCAGAAGTGGAACTGTGGACTCTGCTGTCTTCGAAGGTCACACCACTCCTCAAACTCTAATGCCTGCTCATTGTTGTTTGCTTTCTCAGCACAGTAGTCAGTGTATGCTGTCCTCAGGAGTTTGTACAAACTAGAGGCTGTAACCTGGTGCATCTGCCGTGTCCTGGTTACACTTGCAGCTGACAGGAAGGATTCTGCAGTTCCAGATGAAGCAACTCCTGCCTCCACCAGAGCTCCTGTCCAACCACTGCCATGAAGAAGAGTACCAAGAGATGTCATTGCTGCCATCTCAATGTGCAGACCACCAAACATTACCAGATACTTGTCTTCGCCATACTGATCAGGCCACTGCCACTGCACCTGCTTTGCTACGGCATAGATTGGCTGATCAGCTGTGATTATGGGTATCTGGCCAGGGTTCAGAAAATCAGTGACATCCTGCACTTTCTGCATCACGTGTTTGATCGTAGCAACAGAATGAGCCTGATCACGCAGGAGAGGAAGCAATGAAGTTATGGTTACTTCAAATTCTGGGCTTCTCTTCATTGAAGCGTGAGCTGACCACGTCAGATTCACTGCATCATCTATTTCCTGGGTGACTATGACCTTGTCTAGCCACTGATACTCCAGTGCAAGCTGTGGCCCCAAGATATCTGTGGGTGGCTTTGGTATTGCAGTGTTTGGTGGCACAGGGTTCTTTGTTTGAAAGGAAGCTGGTGAGATGTTTGTGAATGTGTCCGGCAATTCAGGCACTGACCTCACTTTCTCAGGTGCAAACTTTAGTTGCTGTCTTTCCTGTCCAGTGTTCTCCTTGGTGGGGTGCTGAAATATGGAGATGCTAGTTCCATGGAAGGAGGTAGTGGCAGTAGTTGCAGATGGGTTGTGGTCGATGTTGTCCATCACTGCAGTGGTGAACAACCCTTTTCGCAGTACTGGGGGACAGACCACACCCTCCTCCACATATTTGCTAACTGTGGCATCTCCTAACTGTGCAGAGACCTCCAGTACTCTGTCATAAGAGATACTAAGGCCATACTGATGTAGCATTTCAACCAGGTTTCTCTTCCTGGTTTTGGCATAGACTGAGAGTCCCATGTAGACTGGGAATGGTGTTTCTCTGTCTTTGGAGTGTCTATGAGTTGTTGCTCCCTCTTTGTATCGGGAGTAGCAGTTGAACTGCATGAGCTGTGCAATGGCCTGGTCTGACTTTGATGCTCCAAATCGTAACTGTGACTTGATGTCAGCCCCATGCTCAACCATCCCTACAAACTGGAGCAGGAGAGGAGGCACAGAATTTCGTACACAAGCCTCAGAAAATGTGCCATCAAACCGTGACTGATGATCAAGTATAGACTTTCTGAGAATATTTGCTGCTTTAGCAATGATAACTGCCTCTGAAAGATCAGATGATTGAGCAAGTGCTTTTCCCACATCCTTTTGAAATGCAAGTAATACATCTCTGCCAGATTTATGAGCCTCAAGTTCTGGAATTTCTGCCAGAAGTTTGTCTTTGAGTCTCGTGGAATTTACACTTGGTGACTCTACACCTAATTGTTCCAGACGTTGTTGGTAGAGGTGGCAAATATCTGCCAGCCGAAATGTGACTGGATCATCTGAACAAAGGTTGTTTTCAACAATGTATGTCATCAGTTCTGACAGAACTAGTGGATACACATCTGATTCTGACTCAGTGCTACCTTGGTCTTTCTCAAGGCTCCTCAGGTAGGACCTTTTTCTGTTGTAGAGGGCACAAAGACAGGCATGGTGATACTTAGACTCCTGTGCAATGACATCCCCACCAGTCAACTTAGCAAGGAGCTTGCCATCACTAAGTATCTCTGCACATTCACGCAATTTCAAGTCAAGGCCCTTAGTATTAGCCTGTCTGAGATCAGATGCAGGTGCCACTTTCTCACAGAAAATGCAAACTTCATTGTCATGACTGGTTCGGCGCAGTTTGCACGACTAGTCTCAGTGTTGCTGGTCTGGTCATTGGATTGTCGCTTTCTTGCACGGTCCAGTTTAGTGTTGTTAAACAACAAGCGACAGTTCACATGGTATTTTGCTGCATTTTTCCTGAGAGTGGCCGTTATGCCATCACCTTCATCCAGCCTTGCTGGATCCATTATCAGTGGCATTTCATTAATTTCACTGAACATGGGAATGTTCCTTGCCAGCATTGTGTACCCATCATGGTCTAGGACATGATGACTTGGAGGTGATGTCAAGTGCTCACCTCTTTTGTCCTTCTGACAAAGACAACACAAACTCCAGTTTGTTTTTCTACTGCTCAATATTGGATTGGCATCACATTCTGCCATGATTTCACTTTTGATTAAGGCCGAGGGGTTATCCTTTTACCACCTTAAACAAAGCACACATTCCTGTATGGGATTCAACTAGGTTCGGTCTCCCTACACCTACCCCGATCATTCATCCAGTGCCATTTAAGTCCCGTGTGATCTGTACACCATCCGGGTAAGTACATGAACCATCATGTACAGCCCCCATACCCTTGGCTCGGCTCTCCCGCGCTGGCACATCCTGTCTATTCAGGTGCGGCTATCTAACTATAGCTGGTCTGGGGCTGTTAGAAAGCATTTGGGACACTAAACTAAACTATACTACAACTACTAGTCTAAGACTACAGGATTAGTAAAGCTGGATTAGCTGGCACTGAACCCCATGCTGAGTTACACAGCAGTGATGTCACCAGTGTGCCCTGGTTGTGTGCAGACATACACTCTTTTACATTTATTAATTTTCCTTCAAAATTGATGAGTTATTCGAAAGAGATGGCCTCATTAGGATCTAAAACCACAGAAACCAAGATCCATGCTTAAAACGATAATTGTTGAACGGGCATTATTTCTCATTATAATTATTGTTTCTACCCTTTCTTGGCAGCCATATAGCCCCCATATTTAAAGGTAAACTGTACTGGGAAGCTACAGAAACATAATATTCACAAGAAATAGTATGGAAGAGCTTTACCATATTGCTAGAAGCAAATACATGCCATTCTAGTGAAAAATTAGCCAAAATCTGTCGATACTGGCCGCCATCTTGGAATTTGGCCGCCATATTAAATTTTTTGCGTGGCCAGCGCCCTTTTCTGATAGAGGGAACTTTAAAGAGCACTTGTGCAAAATTTCATGCTTGTTTCACTATCTGAACGATTCTTATGAAATATGCAATTATCTGCTGCACTATAACGGCTGTCGCTCGATCGTACGGTGCTCATTACTGGTGACTTGGTGATTCGTGGGCGATGAACTACTTTCAGCATCGGTGTTTCCTGTTGTTTCTGCGACAACTGCCACTTCGACAACCTGTGCGGGGATAGATGAGGGGGAGACAGCGTCAGGGGCCCCGAGAAACTTTTTTAAATTTAAATTTATTGTCTGTATGTCTGTCCTCCTGCGTAAAGGCTTTATTGCCATCTAATGTGTTGCAAATATTTATCAAAGCCCCCTCCACTATCCTTCTATGGCCTACTTGACTACTTCTATATATAGTTTTAGCTCTCTCCCAGTCCATGACGTGATCATTCTCCCAACAATGTTCAGCAATAGCGCTGTTTTGAGCGAAGTCCCTGACCGCTTTTCTTATGTTCTTGTAATCAAATGTCCTTCCCCCTACCTGTCTCCCCAAAATGCAATAAATGACAGAGCTTTCATTTTATAGAATATATTCCTATGTCTCTCTTGTTGTTACTGTCACTACCAGTTCTGTGGCTATTACTATTCATATGCGTAGACTGTTACAAACATTTTTTTTTCAATTTGTCTTTTTAAGAAAAACGGGTATTTTTATTCAGTTGGCTGAAGAGGACCTTTGTGCAAAAGGTCTAAAGCTCCCCTGTTTTGTCCTCTTTGTATTTTGGAAAAGCACAGTTTCTCATTTACATTATTGTGGCTTTTTGCTCCAAAAAAAAAAATTATATATATATATATATATATATATATATATATATATATATATATATATATATATATATATATATATATATATATATATATATATATACAGTATGTGTCTGTGTCACAAACAGTGAAACCATTTATTTCATACAAATCTGCTCTTGCATCATGAAGACTGTTAATAAGCCCAAAAATTCTATAAAATTATATTCTCGGCTCAGGAAAGTCTCACGACCATTACCTGTTATTTGTAGCTTAATATTTTTCACGGTGTGAGATAAGAGGAAACTCTGGGACCATTTTCTGAGAAAAACATCTTGTTAGGGAAGCTGCTTTTTGCTAAATAAACCTTGATGAAATGGCCTCGTTAAAGTTCATATTTCAAAATTAGGGAGATGTGGGAGAAATATAGACCTGGTAATCTTTTGTGGTCCTGTTTTCCTTATATTGTATTCCTTCATACTCAGTAAGCTAGCTGCGGTGATTCCCCGTCTTTTTACATGACTCCGTGGTGATGTGAAGGCTTTGACTTCATGGCCAACTCGAGATGTGCATAGGAGACTAGGAGACCCTGAATGCATTTTGTGAAACCAAAGGAAACCTGTCTCGAAGTATTCCCAGAAGTATTTCGTAAAAGGATGAAAAGAAAACTCGAGAAACTTTCCAAATATGCAGACACTCAAGTGCGCATTTTTTTCACTAATGTTCAAACCATACTCCTCATCCTTTTTTCTTCAGTTAAAGTGATGCTGACTGTGCAAAAGGGGTTTTGAATAGCCATACGGTCCAGGTTGAACAGAGTACATGCGGGAAGGGGAAGAATGGGTCAGTGCCAGAAGGGGTTTGGACGTGATGCTGGTGAGACTTATATGGAGGTGTATAAAACAGCTAATACACAGTGCGTTCATCTATGATATACTCGTGTTGTTTCTCTCCAGAGCCACACTTTGCTATGGGAAACGACGACATGCTGCAAAATAAAGTATACACACACAAATACACACACACACACACACATATATATATATATATATATATATATATATATATATATATATATATATATATATATATATATATATATATATATATATATATATATATATATATATATATATATATATATATATATATACATATATATATATATATATATATATATATATATATATATATATATATATATATATATATATATATATATATATATATATATATATATATATATATATATTATAAAGTGTTATAATAATATTATAACACCTATAAAATGGTTATATATATTATATATAACCATTTTACAAGTGTTTATACGTCTCTGTGAAAATTTTTGTGTTTTGCTTTCAGATTCGTCATTTGTTGTGAAGATGTAATTTTAAAATGTCTTTTCTTACAGATAAATTGTGTCTTGTAATCTTACAATGTTTTGATGTGTTTTTCCATTTGTTTAGTATATTAATACGTATACTGAGTGTTGTTAAAATGAATTCCTAGCGTATTTTTAGCGTTAGCGCCGAACAGAGAGAAAGGTTGAGATTCTTATCAGATCACTTAGGTACATCCTGTGTTTACCCAAGTGTGTGGAGGTGGCAAAAAGACCCCTCTTATCTTATCATGATGAGCTGTCAGCCAATCGGCGTGTTGCCTATTATACATTCATCATGTGTGTCTAACCCATGTTTATTAGCTGTGTCTGTGCTTATTCTTTTTGTAAACTGAGTAATGGAATGAGGAACAGTAAGAGAGTTGGAGATGACATGTTGACAGCCAGCCAGTTTTGGGTCTAAAAGCACTTCCTTTTGTTTGTTCAGGTGTGTGAGTCTCCCAGGAAATGTCAGTCATAGATAAAGCGCTTGAAGCTCCAGCTGTGTATGTATTCTATACATACACGTGTATACTTAGTATGTATGAATGTATGTATACTTTATGCATCATGTATTCTGGGGGGGCTTTGGAGTTATAAGAGGAGTGCTGTATGAGAAGCAGTCAGTCAGGAACAGAGCTTGCTGGAAATAGGTCCTCTCTCTCTCTCTCTCTCTCTCTCTCTCTCTCTCTCTCTCTCTCTCTCTCTCTCTCTCTCTCTCTCTCTCAATAATCCCATTCATATATATAAGGTGTTACTGATGGTTTACTTTTTGTAAAAGTTCTGTTAAAAACTCACCCCAGGAGTGTGTTAATTTTGTAAAAGGTGATCTGGAATATGTGTTTGTGTGCAGGCATTGTGGAAGGTGTGTTAATGGTGTAATAATTACAAAAGGTAAAGTCAAGTTTACTGGTTTTCATTATGTTAAGAATGAAAGTGATGTTCTAGGTGAGAAAGAGAATTATTATTTTGATAAGAGATGAACATATCTCCTATTGTGAGTTATAATGTGTCTTGCTGCTAATTACATATATTTGTTACAGGGAACAGATCAACACTTTTTTTGGAAGTGTACGTAGCGTGATCTTAGCGATCTAACTTCAGGAGAAGGACGGTAAAAAGGTTCGACCCTGATCTCACTTAGCACTTGTTTCCCCCCTCTCTCTCTCTCTCTCTCAGCCCGAATCCCTCTCTCTCTCATCGTTTACCGAAGCTCATCCACCCGAACCTCTCTCATATCTCTCAAAGCAATTAAATGGACTATTTAAAGAAACACAATCTTTCCTACAAAAATAGGTTTATTATTCAAATAACCCAACAAAAAATGAATAAAACAAAGCAAAGATTAAAATGCATAATAAATGAATTATCGAGTCAAATAACTAAACTCTAAACTGCAAAGCACTTCTGACTAAAGAAGTCTCATTATGGCTAATAGCCTGGAAATACACAAAATCACACATACTCCCAAATCACAACTAAACGTCATGTCAAAAAAAGTCTACCACATAAAGGGACTGACATTGCAAATGACTTGCATGTGTCCCCCATAATTCAACCACAAGTCCACCATGTTATTCCACAAGTCCACAGAGACATCTGTGAAAGAATTAAACATGATAGAAAACTCCCAAAAATATATGAAATACAAAACACAATAATGGAAAGTGTAAAATGCATAGCCAAGATATGGCAAACGTAACATAACAAAACAATAATATAAAAGAGGTATGAATACTCATATTAAATTTCCCACACCAGTTCATAAGTTCATAATGATTAGAAAGTCATGGTAAAAATCACAAGTTCAATTTTCTCCCATAAAAACAGAGATTTGAGACTCTACCTTATCTGCCGATTTTCAAAGCCTGGAACCACTTCAAAGTTATGACTGGACAACTGCAGTTCTGTCACGTTAATGAAATGATCAAACTCACTTTTAGGGCAGATTTTGGCATAATCTAGATCAAAGTAACGCACGTACTCACGAACATACATAGCGCTTTCGGAGATCACCTGATCTCCAATATTGCTGAGCTTCTCGCGCAAGAAGAGCTGAGGAATCAAACTATGCACTGTTTCAGCAATCTTGCATCAAATCTCTCACCCTAGTTCGCTCTCACTCCTAACCTTCCATGATAACATCTTAAAGCATTGAAGCTATGAAATGCATATATGTGTTCTTTAAATATATTTGTATAGGTCTTAGTGACTTGGCAGTGTTGTCTATGGGAAAGTCTTAGAAAGACATGAGTTTAACCTTTTTTTTTAAAGAGAAGTGATCTTTTGAAAGATTGATATAATCTTTAAGCATATTTTTTGGTGGTTGGTATATTTCCATTCTTGCATATTTCATTCTTATGTGTCTGTGTTATCATATCACTATAATTTTATAATTGCTGTGTTTCAAAGTTTTGTTCTGTAACATTTTGTTAGTGCCTACTTATTATTGAGATTTTAGAGAATGTTTTTGTGGATTCCAGTCAGTAATATTTTGGTGAATGTTTGTATTTAATTAATAAGGTATATGCTTAAAACTTTAGTGATAGTTAATGGTTTGAATCTTACCTAACCAAATTGCTTTCTTAATAAATTAAAATTTTGTGAAATAAACTTGATTAAGAAATACTTAAACCTTACACTGTTGTTAATTAATAGTAAATCTTTTAAGATTGTGAACTCGGCATAGAAATAAACCTGTTTGTTTAAAGTTTTTTAAAAACACAGCGTTTCATTTTGACCACCAGTAATTAGAGACATTAATAAATGTGTACAAGGTAAGTGATGTATGTGTTTGTTCACCTGAGAATTACCTAGGTAAAATAGAACTAGAGAGACAGCTACAGTGTTTGTTGAAGTGATACCCATTTTCCACTAGTCTGGATATAACTTGTGAATTGTTGCCTCACCCATAACTTAATAAAGTTACATTGATTTTCTCAAGTGATAAGTAAGTTTATGGGATCACTGTACCTATAGAAATTCAGTCAAACATCTTTGTTATGAGGTTTCAAGTATCTGGTTGATGTGAGGTAACTTTTTGGTATTATTATTTGTGTAATAACCAGGTGCTTGATCACTTCGTGACAATATATATATATATATATATATATATATATATATATATATATATATATGTATATATATATATATATATATATATATATATATATATATATATATATATATATATATATATATATATATGTATGTATGTATGACACACACGTGTATATATATATATATATATATATATATATATATATATATATATATATATATATATATATATATATATATATATATATATATATATATATATATAAGGGCAATTTCAATTATATTTTGTTTCCTCTGATCATCATATAAAATATATTCGGTACTTCAATTAAGTTGAAACTCTTTTTATCCTGTAAGTACTGAATAACTGAAGTATTAATAATTTTCACCCAATCTTGGCTGGCCAATGAACTCATTTTTAATCTCGAAGGAAAGTCTGAGACGACTTGATGTCACTGTATCTGATGTACCAAAAGATATTTTATGCATTGTCAGTGTGTAGAATGCATACGTAAAGTGGACCACTCATCACTAACGAGAGAATAAGTACCGCATGGTGAAAGGTAACATTACTTTTCTTAAACTGTCACCGTCAGTTGAAAAAGTATGTTTGTTCAACTTGTAGAGTTAAAAAAAAAAACTATGACAAGACAGCTTGTTTACCTTTTGTGTCGCGACAGAATCACTTGTTAATTTATTGGCAATTCTCTGAGACCATCCCAGCGTAGCGGTGGTTGGCAGATTGGTTGTTTGTTGTGCTGATTTCTGGGAGTCCAAAATTGTTGATATTGACGGTTGTTCGATGGTTCTAGAGGCGGTTCCATGTCTCCTGGTGTCTGTGCAGGTAGAGGAGATGCAGCTCCAACCGCCACTAAGCTACAGCGACCTCAGAGAATTGCCAATAGAGAGACTCTACAGTTACAAAAAATGAAGACAACCTGTGCTGTTATTGTTTCTTTTTTCTCTCGACAAGTTTTCCCAAATATAACAAACAACGTCCTCATTAAGGCTGAAGAGGACAACTGATGAAGTTGACAGCTTTCTTTGACAGCGATTATTATTATTCATGTTAAAAAACAATTCCTATTTTTGATGCCAATACACCTCATTCTAAAGCATAATGAAAGTGATTGGACTAAACACATGCTTTAGTGTTGCGCTCTATAGGGATAACCCCTTAAAAATGAAGGTTGTCAATAATACACATATGTTTACATTAAAAATTTATTAGAAAACTGTCATTTTAGCCTTTGATAAATGTATTGATTATTTAAGACACTAAATAAATTCTGCCTCACTCAATTTAGACATGACTCTCTATGCAGGATAATGGCTCTTGCAGCCGAAATCGTGAGCTCGTGTCCCGTAATGCTCGTGAGGTTTAAAACCTCGCCAGTTGAGACAGACACCCCCGCCCCCTGCTATGGCCTTCATTTTCCGGAGGTTTTGGTGCTCTTCTTCCTCAGCTATGTCAGCTCTGCAATCAGAAGAGCAAGCACATGAGTCACTTCTAGCTTTTCTTTCCGCTCCTACTCAAGTTTCCTTTATATGTGGAGGACTCACAGAGCGAGTGGACTTTCAAGGGAGAAATTTTCTTACTAATTACAGGAAATCCGGCATCCTTATTTCATTCCCGGCAGGGCAAAAACTCTCCCAGCCGAAAAGTTCCCTGCAACTTCTGCAAGTCTAACGTCGATACTCTCATCCACCCTCTTGGCTCTATAACTTGCCCTCAGAGAAGAAAGGTAAAACTCTTCTGCTTCCATATTCAGTTCGCTCTTCCTTCAGCGATTCCAGTGCCCTGATCCTCTACTCAATATGTGTCAAGGTAAGACAAAGACTAATCCTTTTGCCAGAGGCCAACTGGCAAAGTGCAAAGCAAGCTATAAAAATTGTCTCAGAATTTGATTTCGACCAGTTCAGATCCTTTCATCGAGACTTGTTCAGTTTCTATCCATACCTAGATCTTGTTAGTGGCAACTTTTTTTTATTTGATTTCTGCATAATATAGCATTTTTGTTGTGTGGCAACTTGTACACGAAAATACATTAACTGAATTGAAACATCTGTTTTGGTGCATATTAATATATCAAAATAGATTAATACAGTTGTGTATAGAACCATATAAATAAATTTTAGCCATCACCGTAGTTTCACTCCTAGCACTTGTTAAAATATTGCTTTCTTAATCATCTAACTTTTCATTTACAAAAGGGATGAGATTACCGGCCTCACTGCTTCGATGTCTGTGTTAAAATAGAGTAGATGATGTTTCCCAAATAGTATTTCTCGTTTCGACCTCTGAAAACTTATATTTTTATCAAAAAATGTTTTCTATAGAAAATCTACACCGTCTTTTTGCACTGTATTCATTTCTACTTCCATAGATTATGTGCTCTGATACAACTGTTTAAAAAAGAAGAATTTCACTTGGAAAATATACATGAATAAATATGAATAAACAAGGAAGGTAAGAAATGAATACCAGGAAATATTTCCTTTGTCTGAAAAGCAAAAGGAGGAAAGTTTCCCCTCTTCAACAAAGTTCACGACCATTTGACGCCAAAAAGAGGAGAAATGTGTTTTTCCGTTTGTTTATTCTACGTAACTCACCAACACTTTCTGACAAATCGTGAGTATTCCGCAGAAAAGGAACAAAACTCGGAGAAGTTTTCCTCTTACGATTTGAATATATGGCTTTACTCCGTTTGAGGACAGGAAGCATTTCCTAAATGAATTCCGCAAGAGAAAGAGAGGGAGAAATTCTGCAACATGAATTCATCACATCAAATAATTTTTTTTTAAATTGCAGAGATTAAATGGAAACCCCAAACGAGATGATTACCTAGGAAATGGAGACTAACTGCAGCTGAAATAGGCCTAAGAGTAAATTTCAGGTAAAAATGGAATAGAATATAGAATTTAGGTCAAAGGCCAAGCGCTGGGACCCATGAGGTCATTCAGTGCTGACACTGAAACTGACAGGACAGAGGTTTGAAAGGTGTAACAGGAGTGAAACCTCAAAGCAGTTACACCATGAAACAATTGTTAGGAGAGGGTGGAAAGCAAGATGGACGAAAGAGATTATGAACGGAGGTACAGTAAAAGGAATGAAAGGGGTTGCAAGTAGGGGCCGAAGGGACGCTGCAAAGGTCCTTAAGTAATGCTTACAGTGCGCCACATGAGGTGCACTGACGGCACTACCCCCTACGGAGTAAATTTCAGATAAACCCTACAGTAGACTCGCAGTTGGGGGATATATATGCGTTTGGGAGAAATGCTAGACTGACTTTACTGAACTTCATGTATGGTATTTTAGGCTAAAAGGTTTATTACCGATTCTTATATCATCGTTTTTTTTTTCCGCTAACAGTATTTTTTTCCATTTATCTAATGACTACTACTACTACTACTAGTACTACTACTACTACTACTACTACTACTACTACTACTACTACTACTACTACTAATAATAATAATAATAATAATAATAATAATAATAATAATAATAATAATAATAATATTATTATTATTATTATTATTATTATTATTATTATTATTATATTATTATTATTATTACGGTCTATCACAGTCATCCTATTCGACTGGGTGTTTTTTTTTTTTTCTTGTAGTGAGGGGTTCCGGGTTGCATCCTGCCTCCCTAGGAGTCCATCAATTTCCTCACTATGCGCGCTGTTTCTAGTAGCACACTTTTCTGTATGAATCCTGGAGCTACTTCGGCATCTAGTTTTTCCAGATTCCATCTCGGGGATCTTGGGATCGTGCCTAGTGTTCCTATGATTGTGGGCACAATTTCCACTGGCACATTCCCTATCCTTCTTGTTTCGATTTTCAGGTCTTGATACTTATAATTCTTTTCTCTTCCTTTCTCATCTACTCTGCTGTCCCATGGTATTGCCACATCAATGAGTGATACTTTCTTCTTCTTCTTCTTCTTCTTCTTCTTCTTCTTCTTCTTCTTATTATTATTATTATTATTATTATTATTATTATTATTATTATTATTATTATTATTATTATTATTATTATTATTATTATTATTATTAAGCTCTCTATGTGGTTAATCATCTTTGAATTTCATTCTACCTAATTTTCTTAGGGCTGTCTGGCATACGAAAAAATGAGACTCAGGAGGTTTTCAAGGAAAATGAGTTTCTTATGAAATAACATTCTGCTGTAGTCAGTCGGGGAGTTGATTTGCTGCAGAAATGTTAATGTCTTCTATGTTGTTTTTCCTGCTGTTGCTCTTACGGCAAAAAAAAGGTTCAATGTTCACTGTTTTCAATTAGATATAAGTCGAGTGACACTGAATTACTAAAAAAAAAGGGGGGATGGGGGAAAAAGAAACTTGCTACTTTCAAATGGTTACATATTTCTCGTATTCTTCTTGGGTGAAATCAAATGAGTATAGAATTAAAGTGATTTTGATCAATTGTCCACTTCCATTAAATAACAGAAAGTAGGAAGTGCAGGAGACACTGGTGATCAGAATAAAGAGAGGGAAATTTAAACTCACCTCTATAGTTGGGGGTAACTTTTCGGGTAGCTTAATCAGCAACGTCTTTCGGAATGTAGGTGACTCCGGAAATGAACACTTTTGTTTATAAAGTTTTTTTTTTGTTCTTTTATTCCGTGTGTGTACGTATGTATTTATGTGTATGAATGTGGTATAGTTATGAACGTTGTATGCAGAAAGTTGACAGGACAAAAAAAATCTATAATTATTTAAGAAGTAGAAACTCTTTATTTACAGAGAGCTGCGTGTATTATTTGATAGTTTAAAAATTTTCTCTGATTTAGATCTAAGCAATGTCACTCTGTTATTTAGCACTTACATTCTAAAAAGCACACGGCATCTTCAAGGAATATTAAGGCGTGTAGCAGTGGGGTTACCTACTCTTTGACATGGATTGCCGCTGCCTCTCTGGGTTGTAGTATTCGCACTTGACCACCATGGCTCACACTGAATCAGTAGGCAGTTACAATGTGGCCGCTCCTCTCACAAGACCTGATCTGAGAAACATTACATCCACCAAATCATGTGACAAACAATCTGGGGATTCCCTGCATGTCTCGCCTTTCTCATTCAGTACGTAACACCTTTGCCAGATTCGCAGTTCCATGCCTAATTAATCATTACCAAGTTCTTGAAGGTTTTTCTTTTTTTGTGAAGGAAAGGTAGTTTTTATATTGGTTACCTGCGTTCATATACCAGTAGGACGTATTTTTTTCAAAGTCAGTGCTGGAATTGTGTCCCAAATTAGCGTTCATGCCTTTTTTTTTTTATTATTATATTTTTCTACTGAAGACTTTTCAACATGAAACTACAGCTCTGGTTTCAAAGTAATTATCAATGAAGTCAGTCGTTGTCTCTCCCACTGTTATACCTCTAAGGCGAGGCCATTTCTCTCACCGTGCAATTAACATTACCGTGTCTTCGTAGGATCCATTGGCGGCTCCTCTGCCCAGCCTTCCTAGGTGGAACATCCCCCTTGTCAGTCAGCAGTTTTGCAGCAAATCCTGGTTCTATTTCTGTGACTATACTTATTCAACTTCTCTTCCCTTGTAAGACGGACGCCATATGACTTGTGTTCAAAACTTACTTTCAAAACAAACATAGTTTTCACTTTAATAACTTACTGCATTATTCTTTAGTGAAAAGAAAAACATTGGGTCTATCTTTCGACAGCCCTTTTATGAATGTGGCAAGGAAGATTTATGAACCTTTGCTTATAATCAAAGAGGTGTTTTTTCTTCAGGCGAAAAACCACGCAGGCATAAATCACCTTCTTGACAGTAGAACCGATTTCGGCAAAAGGTTTTGACCGAGAGGGATCATCGCTCACCGAAGGATTCCTCCATTCCGCTTCAACATCGAGGTTTAGGATTAATCTGGAAATTATTTTAATTTTAAATGAGGCGATAAGGCCAAGTATTAAAATATGAAAGAAGAGAGAGAGAGTTGATCATTTAACAATATATATCTCTATACAATCATGAAGCTACAAATGTCGCTTAATATCAAATCCAGGCTACCTCGGGAATATCCCCGATGGGGAATTATTACCGAAGGGGAATTTATAAGCGACATTTGTAGCTTCATGATTGTATATAAATCACGGTGTGATAAAAAAATGTCATATCTCTATACATGAATAAGCTCTCCTTTATTTGACATCTCCACACTAATCAAGTCCACGAAATTAAGAGTATTAATAGTACGCTCATGGAATGTTTTTGATACAAGTCAGTTCTGCGTGCTTTTCTTCTTAAATTATGATCATGTCTACTTCTGAGCCATACACTTTAATGATGAAATCTTTTTCTTATAATATTTGATTGGAGGTTCTTGGAGAGAAAACAGTGAAACCAAAGGAATCTGCTCAAAATTTCTGTCTTTTAGGAGCATTTCGAAATTAAACTGGGTTAAGATGTGCCTCGTCTGGTACGATAAAATTCATTTGCTTTATTTATTGACTCCTCTTCGGACGCACCTGTCTTTTTAGACTGTAATTTAGTATCCGTGAAAATTATAATAAAATCTATTAATCAATGCTGATTATTGCAAAATTTGATTAATTACATATAGTGATATTCGTATGAAAAGAAAAACCCATAATTTATTGTTTCCTGTTAGTTTTTTCATAACTGTTGTTATCTGAACACAGAATGAAGGAAACAGAACTCATTGCCATATTAGAATCGCATTCATTCGAAATTAATTTGTGTAATGCTCAAATTCTCCGTTCCAACGATATCTCATTAATGCTCAGGTGTTTTGCCATCAAGGAGGACCAGTTAATTTTGTTAATAATGAGTCTCAGTAAACATTTCGGAGAAGAAGAAGAAGAAGAAGAAGAACAACAACAACAACAACAACAACAACAACAACAACAACAACAACGACAACAACAACAACAATACTAAGAAAATGAATTCAGTTTTTTGATTGTTGACAAACAAGGTAAAAAACCATTTAATTAGCTTATCAGATTTTACATGAAATGAAAGCTATGAAAGAGCCCTACTGTAACGAAAGTCCAGGATTTACCTTTAGTTAAAAAGAGAACAAGAATAAGAAAATAATCTATAAATGGTAAGAGTACTATTGCTCGTACGCGGCTTCTGTTAAGCATTCAGTAAATCATACTAATCGTCTACGTAAGGTATAAGATATAGATAAGAAATATGGTATGATACATCTTAAAGCAATAACCGCCCCCCCCCCCCCCCCCCCCCCCCGCCATCATTCATTCCTCTTGAACACAATTTAAGGCGTCATCGCTCAAAGGACCTGTTTCTGACACGGTCAAAGGACCTGGAGAAAAATGGAAGTAGTCGATACGTCAACGTCTCGTGAGGGCGGAAATGACAGCCTTTGTTGGGGAAAGGCTTCAGAGGTGATTCTCTTTCTTACCTGACGGCGCTGGGTTCATTCATTTTCCAAAGGGCTGTTAATAATATTTGAACTGAAAGGTATGATGCCTCAGTAATTGTATCAGTTTCGACGGTAAATAAGCAAAAGAAATTCTCTTCTATTTGCAAATATGTCACCAAGGCTTCCTTACTTTAACATAAAGTGATGAACAGGCAACCTGACGACATATCGTGCCCAAGGAAGACGGAAACATAAAAGAATGAAAAAGAAAAGAAAAATCAACTTCTCCTGAAATAGTCTCTCGAGAGGTAGAAAAGAAAGGGCTTAGGGAAAGTGCAGATGAGAGCCGGAAGAGAACAATGATAGAGTAAAAATATAGCGACAGTTACTAAAGCAGAGTTTTAATAAAGGGGAAACGAGAGCTGAGAACCATTGAGGATATAAAGGATGATTAGAATACATCAATAGGAGAAATAAAGATAGCAAGGTGTCTCTCACCATCACAGGTGAAGGTAACAATCAAGTTAGTAAATAATAAATCAAAGAAAACCAATAGAAAACGAGGGGTCCTGAAAATGAAGTGTTTAACGAAAACGCATCTATTTCGCCCAGAGAGACACCCTCCGTCCGAAACCTTGGAGGTTGCTGCCACGGGAACAATATAGCAACTCAAAAACCTCGCAAACGAATGGTCCCATAAATTCGGGTTGAGAGGTCATTCATTCCACGGCTCGGTATTAAAGTCGGATTTACCAGGATATTTCAACAAGCAGTTAAACCCTGCGATACCGGGAAAGCTTTTAATGGCCGCGATAACAACAGGATTTTACCGAAGCAGATATTTCACCGAAGTTTTATACATACATGGATATATATATATATATATATATATATATATATATATATATATATATATATATATATATATATATATATATATATATATTGAATTTGAGATTATTTCACTGTAAGTCTGTGTGCGTGTTTGTGTGTGTGTGTTTGTGTGTGTGTGTGGCTGTATGGTTGAATTTAAACGAGTAATTGCAACCAACTTAGAAGCCTCCCCCTCCCCCTCCTCCTCCATTTCTGTCATCTTCCGCTGCCTCACTTCCTCTAATCCTCGACCTTGTCTAATCGCCTGGAAATTTTGTTCGGCCAATAGGAATTTCAAACACTTCACAAATATTTCTCTGTTAATTCAATGGCTAACATCGTTTACTTTTTTCCCGTGTTCTCCAAATCTCATACCCACTTCCCTCTGCTACCCGCCTGAGAGGCTAACGCCCTTTTCTGAGGTGTCACTAAATAGTTAAATATTCGTAATGAATATCCAATTTTAGCCTGCGGTATATAGAGCTTCGTACCCAGGCGTTCTCCCCACCAAGTAGCGCTCCCACAATTCCACTAGTTTGAACTCTTGACTGCTATTCTTTGGCTGCTTTTACTGAGCCTTAAATCCCTGTCATCACCCAAGAACTATGCCCTCTAGGATCTTCGCAAGGCCATTAGGTCCAAAGCTGACTATCGCCTTATCATGGACGCCAAGTCTCGGGGGAGAGGCTGATCGAATTAATGCCAGCAAGTTTCAACTCTAAATAGCAACACTTATTCTGAATAAAGGTTATTTCGGTACGCTGACTATAAAAATGTTTTTGTGGAAGACAATCTTGTCAGGTGAAAAGGTATTTTTGCATATAAAAATATGTTGGCTTGAAACTAAAGATATTCAAGAAAGAATGATGTCCTTGAATCCAGAATTACAATTATCTTATGGAATATCTGGAATATTTACAATTAAGGAAACATTCATTGATGAAAATATATAGAGTTTCTTTGAGTTTGAATTAATTACTTGGTTAATTACTTTTAATTACTTGGTTACAAAACGTGTTACGAAATATAAATCTAATTAGAATGACCGCTATCATAATTATAGTAGGCTGAAATGATTTCATGAATGAGGGCTGAATGATAAGACCCAATTTACGGTAAGGCAAATCTAGCTCCCAGAATGGCTTGTAATGAACTTCATTCAGAATTGATGACATTAGCAATGACTGATTAGGGCGGTTGACGAGAGAGGAAAACTTTTTGTTTTCTAACGGCTTACTTGGAAACGGGGGTGTTGGACCGGATTTTAGGAAATGCAATTAATTAAGTAATAATCATGGAATAGCTTATTATTTTATTGTTACTAACATATAGATGTGCTGCTCATGTGTTCAGAGAAAACTGGAAGACTGCTCTATGAGCAAGAGCCAGTGCAAGCATAAAGCCAGCTTAATTATGAGCAACAAACAGCAACTCTGAGAATTTTTCCTTAATTGAGAGAGAAAACAATTATATTTTTAGCGATACAATGAATATAAATGTATATATACATGTATATATATATATATATATATATATATATATATATATATATATATATATATATATATATAGAGAGAGAGAGAGAGAGAGAGAGAGAGAGAGAGATTTCAAGAACAGAAAGCGTCTTAGGATATTGAGGAAAGGGTTCTCCAAGGGCAATTTCTAAACACTGTCCCCACGAGCGCAAGTGACATTAGTTGTTGAGGTCTCGGTCAAATAACTTTCTTTGTTAAGGAGAAACTACACCAGGCAAACTATAACAAATCCTTTTCATATACATAAACCTTAATTATTTCACTGAGGATTGGAGTAATACAACTTTTCCAGTAATCCTGACAGAAACTCCATTCTAAAGAAATATGGCCATGTTTACCGTCTCCGCAAAAGTCCAAATTCTTTCTCTTCAAGCATCAATTGCAATGAATTTACTTAGTATATAATTTCCGATCGAATTTTCCGTTTCCTCAATACGTAAGACATACTGTATGCGAAGAAGAATATTCAAATTCCGGGTTATAAGATATATATATTATATATAATATATATATATATATATATATATATATATATATATATATATTTATATATACGTATATGTATATATATGTATGTGTATATATGTTATATATGTAATATATATATATATATATATATATATATATATATATATTTATATTTATATGTATATACACATATATATATATATATATATATATATATATATATATATATATATATATATATATATATATATATATATATATATATATATATATATATATATATTTATATGTATACACACACTTATAATATACACACACACACACACACACATATATATATATATATATATATATATATATATATATATATATATATATATATATATATATATACATACATACATACATACATATATATGCATGTGTGATATGTTGTATAAAAGTTCGATGCATTACCTTTGCACAAATGTTAAGCTGGTAATTCTATACTGAATTATTTATAAATAGACTTTTCACAAGACCTAGCTGTACTACCACTGAACTAATCCGATAGGTAAATAATAATTCTGTAAACAAATTTTCGTTAAGTAACAACTAAGGGATCTTATTTTTCTACGAACAATTGGCACGCTTCTTTAGGCTTGTTTACTGTCGGGATCAGCTGTTTTAGCCGTTCTTGAAATCCGCTGTAAATCATTTTCATGCAGGGTTTTATTATATTCATTGATGGACAGATTATTCAAAACCACACTTTACAGGTTACAGGAATGAGTAACTCTCCCCCCTTCTTTCTGTCCATATTGCTAGCTGTTCTATTCAGTTCCTCATTGTACGGGTTGGTATCGTTCTCGGCTAGCACTCTGCTGGGCCCGCTTTCGATTCTCTGAACTGCCAATGAAGAATTAGAGGAATTTATTTCTGGTGATAGAAATTCAGTTCTCGTTATAAAGTGGTTCGGATTCCACAATAAGCTGTAGGTCCCGTTGCTAGGTAACCAATTGGTTCTTAGCCACGTAAAATAAATCTAATCCTTCGGGCCAGCCCTCGCTAGGAGAGCTGTTAATCAGCTCAGTGGTTTGGTTAAACTAAGATATACTTAACTTTAGCTGCTCTATTCATTTATTAAGAGTGCCAGTAATTCAGCCCTGTGGATTCAGCAGGGCAGTTAACACAATCTTCCCCAATAACGCCAAAAAAAAACACGTATATTCATGCGCGCACATTAACATACATACCTATGCACGCCTATGTATACGCGCAGCCAAGAACAGGTAGAGTTCAAGCTGCCTTCGAGTCTTTCGTTCCACCTTCACAATTCCTGGCCTGAATTTCTGTGCCATGCAACACTCCGTCAAGTTAATTAAGGGTAATTGCCTTCGGGATTCTCACAATGGCTTACTGCTCTCTCTCTCTCTCTCTCTCTCTCTCTCTCTCTCTCTCTCTCTCTCTCTCTCTCTCTCTCTCTCTCTCTCTCTCTCTCTCTCTTGGTCACTAATGCTTCACCAGATATTGAGGAATTTCGATATTTTTATCCTGTAAAATTAATATGTAAAGTAAACATCAGGTCATTCCTCTCGTAACAAATCAGAGATTTTACCAAGATCCTTTCATGTAAACCTATATCGACTTTGACTGAATAGCATGCCAGTTGTGCATAATATCTCTACTTGATTATCCATGTGCTGCTTTATAAATTAGCAATATCCTGTTCTTGAATCCTTTTATGGCCCAGAAAATCCACTCGCATGTTCCAGGAGGTTCGTAACTTCATCAGCAATGGACAGTTTTCTTTGATCAGTGCGTGTCTTGGGACGATCTTCGTTTTGAACATAAAACTAAATCAGCGGACAACTGCCGCGAATACTCTGAATCTCAAGTCAGTTGGAGCCTGTATGTATGTATGTATATATATATATATATATATATATATATATATATATATATATATATATATATATATATATATATATATATGTATATATATATATATATATATATATATATATATATATATATATATATATATATATATATATATATATATATATATATATATTCTTTTTTCTTTCCCCAGGGCAATTTTCTCAGTACTTTTATTTTTAACCTTTATTCATCGATGATACGAAAGTTGGTTACCATTTTCTGTAGATGAAGCCGGCCCATCAGTGAGGGTAAGTGTTGAAGAGATTAAGAGGCCTGGCATGGAGCTGAATAGCTGAGACGAATGACATTACTCCAAGTCAGTATCACAAGCGACGTGGTCAGTTTGCGACTGATCCTCCGAAGGGGTCAAGCTTTGGTTTCCTTTTGTGTTTGTGGCACAATGACCTGAAGACAACCAATGAGTTTTGGCTGTGCAGCATTTTATACCCTGGTCTGTTTCCATCTGACCATCCAGGTGTTTAGTTTCAACAACTTGTTCTTTTTCCTCAGAAAGGTGGATTACTTTTCCTCTACTAACACCCAATTCTAAATAAATGAACCTTCAGTGAAGTAAATAGAAATGAAAGTTTCCTTGCACATTCAGACCATCTTCGCCTCACGCTTCTTTTCCCTCATGGCCTCTGCTTCCCTTTACATCCGCTGATGACATTTACCGTCTGCTTCTCTCTCTTGTGTTGTACGTAGTTATTTTACTCCAAGTTTTGGTCAGTTTAATATAGCTTAATAGGACGGGGTTATTATAATTACATCATTAGATATAGTGTATTATATATTTACTCAGGGTTTAAACCAGTGGTGTAAGATAGCCTAAGCTCCAGTAGTTTTCGACACGTTTTGAACCAGATCATTAACAATGACATTTATATATATATATATATATATATATATATATATATATATATATATATATATATATATATATATATATATATATATATATATATATTACAAAAGAAGGCACATAAAAGCACATATACTCTCTTGTGCATTGCATATAATACTTTTGCTATTATTATTATTATTATTATTATTATTATTATTATTATTATTATTATTATTATTATTATTATTGGATTCGTTATTTTATTCACTATCAGTACTAGCCTAACTAGCGAAGAGAGGGTTCAGATAATAATCCAAGAGAACAGAAACCCTGTATAGAGGGAGAGTGAGAGAAGCGGTTTAACGAAAGAAGCAAAAGACGACCTTTGAAGAACAGGTGAGAGGAAGAGGGAATAATGCCGAACACAAAAGATGGATCAGTAAGGGTGTGAAGAACGTAAGGGAACAATCTGAAAAACCATTGAAAGGGGAGACTTTGATCAACTGAGCTAAATGTGAAGAGAAGAGACTGAATAAATTGAGAAGGGAAAGACAGCGCCTTGGACTGAATCGCGTGTTCTTGCCTCACTGAAGACGCCTTCGGGAAATGTCACAATACGCAGCTGATTTATGAACGTGAACATTTCAGTAAAGGAACCCACTTCTGAAATTCACAGACAGCTAGTCATTATACCCGACATTAATAAATAGCTAATGCTTAGAGTCTCTCTCTCTCTCTCTCTCTCTCTCTCTCTCTCTCTTGTGTCAGAATCGTCTTCGGAATGTAAACTATAGATCGAGAATAGTGCCCAGGAATAGTTTTAGTAGATGCCATATTCTTCCTAACGAAGGTTCATTACCATTTTGATGGCCTTTCCAACAAACTCCTTTGAAGATCTTTGAGAATGAAAATGGAATCACATTGCTAAAGAGAAACAAGTAGCGATGATATTATGGAGTAAATGCTCAAAGGTTTTACGGAGTATAGCGAATGACTGGAAAAATATGCTGACATGGAAAAAGGTGTCTCTTGGCCTCAATTATCACAGCTAAAACAACTTGATAATATTAAAATTTTGCTCTAATTGCTGTGATATTTTTGCATTTCTGTCACACCTTCCACCGTAAGGCTGAATATTTTCGGACAAATAAATGAAATCTACGATCGGCCGAAACTTGTTGAAATATTCATTAAATCAAAACTTTGATCCCTACATTTTTTGTTCATTACCCCACTCATGCTTTAAACTGTTCCTTATATAGACGTGACTAAATTCCTTATACAAAAGTGTTCAAACAGTCTAAGCCAACACGTCCAACGAAACCAACGCTATTAGTTCACTATTTCAGTTGCTGAAAACCAACAGTGTTTGTAACTTGCCTCATCAAAGATACATTCGCTGGTTGGTTAGAAGTTGTACAAGTAAGTTAACGTTTTTTTTCCAGTGTGTGCTACATACATACATACATACTTATATATATATATAATATATATATATAATATCATATATATATATATATATATAATATATATATATATATATATATATTATATATTTATATATATATAATCATGAAGCTACAAATGTCGCTTAATATCGAAATTCACGCTACCATCGGTATATCTCCGTTGGAGAATTGTCGCCGAAGGGGGAATTTATATAAGTGATAAATGAATTGGAATCGTCGGGTCACGAACCCGTGACGAAAACCTATTCAGCGACTCCAGTGGACGTTTAACCATTGAGCCGTTCGTGTCCCGACGATTCTAATTCATTTATCACTTATATAAATTCCCCTTCGGCGACAATTCTCCAACGGAGATATACCGAGGTAGCGATGAATTTCGATATTAAGCGACATTTGTAGCTTCATGATTGTATATAAATCACGGTGTGATAAAAATTTCATATATATATTATATATATTATATATATATATATTTATATATATATATATATATATATATATATATATATATATATTAAATGCTTACTATTTAGAGACCATGGAAATCATACCAACGATACGAGGAGGAAGAAAATGATTGCTTGATGGTTATGCCTACATTGTTGGATAAAAGAAAAGAGAGTGCAACATACTGGCGATTGTGAACGTAAAAAGCTAGTGATCACTCACATCCGCCTGATCCCGCACGCAAACCTGTCATTGAAAACTGTGAATAAAATTAAAGAAAAAGCCCAAAGATTCGGAGGAAGCAACGTCGACGATAATACATAACTGTACTAGTGATTTCCCACTTAATGCTGCAGGTGCTCTTCCTAAAAAGGAAACTTTATCAAAAATGGTGCGCAGACAACGCACGGTACCAGACGGAGACATTTTAACTGATGACCTACGTTAAACAATTAGAGGGGAAGACTTCGTCATTCATGATAGTGACAATCTGCTAATTCTCTCAACGCCCCGACAATTTAGAACTTTTAGCTCTGAAAGAACACTGGTTGTGTGATGGAACTTTCGATTCTGCCCCATTAGGCTGTCAATTATATACTGTGCATGTTTTACTGGATGAGCGCCATACAGTTCCTGTAGTATACTGTGTCGCAAGGAACAAAAACCAAGATGCTTATGATATAATTTTTAGAACCCCTCAAACAGGTAAGGCCAGATCTTAATCCGGTTTCAGTCACTATTGATTATGAAAGGGCAGCTCTCAATAGCGCCACAGCATTTTTTCCAAACACAACATTTATGGGTGTTTTTTCCATTCGGACAGTGCTTGTGTAGAGAAATACAGCGCTCAGGACTACAGACTTGGTATAATGATCCGAAAAATGCAATCATCGTGAAGTCTTTTCAGGCTTTGGCATTTGTGCCAGTTAGCGATGCTGCTGACACCTTCACTGAATTAGTCTCATCGTTGGATGATGAAACTGATGAAATTCTATCAGGGTTTCTTGGCTACTTTGAGGCGACATGGTGTTGGTGTTGTTCAACGTGGAAGAAGACGGAAGCCATTATTTGAAATAACAATGTGGAATACTTTCGAGAGAACCGCACATGGCCTTCACGGACTACAAACTCTTTAGAGGGATGCCACAGAGCTTTGAACAAAGAATGGCAGTCACCCACCCATCTATTTGCCCTTTAGTGGCGAAGATAAGGAAAGAACAAGCAAACTGGGAGCTAACAATCGAGATGGTCAATTCCGAGTTGCACTGAGATCTTCAAAGAAGAAGTACCAGATCTTGAATACAAGGCTCATGTCTCTTATTGCGAAATATGAGGAATATGAAAAAGTAGATTCTTTGAGAGCTATTGTGCACAATCTTTAAAGAAATTATCTTACTGTTTTTTTATGATTTTTCTGCAATAAACATAACATCTTTTAATCAAATGAATTTTACTACAATAAACTACTTAATCTTACTGTTTATTATTATTATTATTATTATTATTATTATTATTATTATTATTATTATTATTATTATTTTATTATTATTATTATTATTATTATTATTATTATTATTATTATTATTTTGCAATAAATATCGTTTTAATCAAATTGATTTTACTACAATAAACTTAAAGTACTTATTCTTACTGTTTTTTTATTAGTTTTTTCCTGCAATAATCATCTTTTAAATCAAAATGAGTTTATTAAATTTCGGCCAAATGTCCTTCGGTCAAATATCTATTCGGCCAAATGTCCATTCAGCCAAATGTCCGTCGGCTCAAATGTCCTTTCGGCCAAATATCCGTCGGCCAAAGGTTCGTCGGCCAGATGTCCGTAGGCCAAATAGCCGGGTACCATATACACAGGGTGCGGCATAATTAACGCCCTTTGTTTAGTGGAACAAAATTAAAGCCTTTTTGATTACCTTTATTTTTCGAACATGAATGTATTGCCACAGGTTAATAGATTAATATAATATATTAACAAAATTAATATAATGCTTATTCGGTTTAATAATGTTCAATACAAATGAAATTTCGGCTTTGCACCCTTGGGATGTTAAATTCAGCTGATAACAATCTTGCGGTTTCAGCACCATTTTTATTGTTTTGATAGTACAATTGAATTGCTTTTACTCTCTGTTCCTTTGTTAATCTCATGGTTGTATAAAATATCTGAAAAAATTAAGATTTAGCAAAATAATTAAAGAAAATAATAAAGAAAATATACATTATAAGATATAAAATTAAAAAGGGCGTTACTTATGCCGCATTATTAAACCGAATAAGCATTATATTAATTTTGTTAATATATTATATTAATCTATTAACCTGTGGCAATACATTCATGTTCGAAAAAATAAGGGATAATCTAAAAGGCTTTAATTTTGTTCCACTTAAACGAAGGGCGTTACTTATGCCGCACCCTATGTGTGTGGTGTGTGTGTGCGAGTGAGTGTGTGTATGTGAGGACACCCCTAATACTTTGAAACAGTGAAAGTACCGCAGACCTGAGATGTCGTTATAGTTTATGATCGTTAAAATCCCAACAACATTCACCTATGAACGTGTATACTTATGTTCCTATATATCGTGGCTGCTCTTTCCATCTATTGTACAAGAGGCAGCTCACCACAAAGACCCAATCGGGGAAGAGGCTTTGTTACTAGCGGGATCTCACAATAAGCTTCACAGGATGTTCTTTTTAAAAATAGAAAAATTATACACTGTATACATGAGTCATACTAGTTAGTATGAGAAAATCGTGTTCACTAATTTTTCATAAAAATGATCTTCATTACCTTCGTTTTGCTTTTCTTTAATGAACGAGAAGGAAAAGAACAGTAATAAATGCACCGAAGTTTCTTCGGGGTAATCGAGTTTTCTGTACAGCTTATAATCAAAATGCACCGAAGTTTCTTCGGGGTAATCGAGTTTTCTGTACAGCTTATAATCAAGGCCACCGAAAATAGATCTATCTTTCGGTGGTCTCGGCATGCTCGTAATGCTGTATGAGCCGCGGCCCATGAAACTCTCAGCCGACCATGGTGGCCTGTGTTGTTGCGTTTATATTATTTTAACCTAAAATAACGTAAACACTACTGAGGCTAGAGGGCTGCAATTTGGTAAGTTTGATGATTGGAGTGTGGATGATCAACATCCCAATTTGCAGCCCTCTACCCTTAGTAGTTTTTAAGATCTGAGGGCGGACAGAAAAAAAGTGAGGACGGACAGACAAAGTCGGCACAATAGTTTTCTTTACAGAACACTAAGAGACACTGTTCTCTAACCATGCCTCTCCTTCCAGAACATCAAGTTTCTCAAGAACCAAATTTTCTTTCCTTAAGAATCAATTTAGACGTATCTGGTTTCTCTATTTACTTTCCTCCTGCTCTTATTGCGTCTCCTAAAATCCAGTTATTTGGCCAGGACTGTGCTGCAATGCCTCTGCAAGGCTCTTATGCTATTACATACAATCTTTACATCTGATTGCCAACCCAGACACGTTCTATACGCGAGAACTTGGATCCGCATTCCTCGCTTGTGGCTCAAGCGATATTTGACTTTTATTTAATTCCTCTATGTTTTCTATCCGGATTTTTTTTTTTTTTCAGTTGTTATCATGTAAAGATAGAAGCATTATGTGGATAAATTCTCTGATCATCTCTTGGTTTATCTTGAATTCAAGGGTTCATGGAGAGAGAGAGAGAGAGAGAGAGAGAGAGAGAGAGAGAGAGAGAGAGAGAGAGAGAGACTTTTGACACGACTGACATCGACAACTGTTCAGTATGTTTCTCACAATGTGTAAATTCATCTCAAGTGGGAGAGGCTAAATTCGATAAATGAAAACGCACAAACAAACACAGATCGCCAAACTAACTGAACCAAGGCAGCAACAGCAATATGCAAGACCACTTAGCTGAGCAAATACTCTTCGTGAGTGAAAATCTGTTGACAATATTCAATTAGTCAAGCCGTCGGCTCCTTAACCGCTTAATGGATACAAATATGAGCTGCCGGGTTTCCGCTAATTATGAGCATCATCTTGCAACTTTAGCCTTCAGCCTTATTCGTACAAAACATTCTGAACGAGACTCAATACCATATATTAGGAAAGCGCTTTGTGCAAATCGGGATTCGTCCAAAGGTCAATGGGCTATTGCAAAGTCCGTGTTCAAGTCCTTCATTGGTATTGCGTTTCCATGAGAGAGAGAGAGAGAGAGAGAGAGAGTTGGCATGTAGAGTCACAAGTACCAGTGACGCAGACACTACTGTCACTTTCTGTCTAGATTTTTCGTCGCCTTTAATATCTGGCATTAGCGGCTGACATCATTTTAACTACAGTAGTGACAAATCGCCAATAATAATGGTAACAAGCAAGCAAGCAAGGAGGGGGGATAGGATAGAGTGAGGGGTCGATTACAAATCGATTTAAACCCCTAAGACTCCTCGGAAAGAAGATAAGGTTTGGAAGGGGGTAAAAGGCGGGTGAAATGAAGGTACGAGTATAAGGGGAAGGAAAAAAGAATGACAGTCCCATTTGTCATTTAGTTTACAGTTTAGTGTATGTCGCGTATTTTGTATGTGTTTTGAAGCAATAAGGACAACATTTGAAGCAGTATCGCGTTCAAACATATGCAGAATAAAAAGACGATTGAATAGCGGGGTCTGGGGTTAATTTGTAAAGACCTGAAACACAATCAGTTGTCATTCTTACAAATACTCCTCAAACTCGAATTTTGAAGCGAATTGCTTCCTACAACAGCAAAAACAACAACAACAACAACAACAGCTCATGGCAGTCAACGAAAATCCCTTATGGCCGGATAAGTCCAGAGGTCCACTTCAGAGAGCTCATTCTCTTGAACACTTGACCACTTTTACTGGCAAACCATAATTCCAGTATACTTTTAGGACAGGTTTTTCTGCTTTAAATGTCCAGGGTGAAAATAATCTTACACATGAAAATAAAAGCATTCATTTAAAGTCGCCTCCGTATCATTCAAGAAAGAGAGGAAATGAAAGCGCCTGGGCGCACTTACACAATTACAGTCAACGTTATTTGCAGGGTATTTTTAATATTGGGGAAGGGTTGGGGTCGTATTACTTGAAGCTGCTCTCTTCTTCTCCAAAAACATTTGCGGAGAAAATTCGCAGACTCTTATACAGCTACCGGTGATTTTTCTTTCTTGAAGAAAAAAGTTTTTAAATAAAAAGGAACATGGGTTTTTATGTCGACTTCAGGATGATAAAGTAATGGACGTTATTTTGTGATTTCCCGTGCAATTCTCTCATTGTATTTCATCGTAGCCGAAACAGTAGTTAGTTGCTAAAAATTCATTTGGAGATTTTCTTGAAATGGAGATACCAACCCCCCCCCCCCCCCCCTGAGGAACGCGCGAATTTTCATGAAATACACAAAATCTCCTATAAACCGAAAAGATGTGGCTACAGTTAGTTATGAACACCCAGCGTACATATTAGGAAGCTTTGAAATCAGAACAATTTCCAGCTACCGTGCGGTGACAGTTTTCAGTTAATTTTAGCTAATATTAGATGCGAAAAGAGAGAGAGAGAGAGAGAGAGAGAGAGAGAGAGAGAGAGAGAGAGAGAGAGAGAGAGAGAGAGAGATTTTAAGCTACCTCTCTCACCGAGACATTGGAAAATATGACCGGCACTCAAACTGGGGATTTTATTCACCCTGAAGAAGAAGTTTTCGAAATTTCCAGCGGGAAGCAGAAGGCCAACCTCCAAAGTAAAGGAAAAATGTGCCCCTGTTTTCAGCCAAGCTCATCCCTGAAGAAGGATAAAATAGGGTTATGTTAAGAAACACGAAATGATTTGCAACACTTAGCCAAAGGAATGAATAAAGGTTGTCTAAGAAATTATTGATATTTATATACAGAAGGATTAACTTCGGCCCTTGGTGAAATAAATGAAAACGGCATTTCTGTATTTTCTGATTCAGACTGATAACCACTACCATTTGCATTTAAAGCTGTCCAGAACGATGCCGTGAGTTAGACGCTTGTGTTTGTATTACTGAAGTGAAGTGCGGATGTTCTTGGCAGTGCAAATATGAAATTGCAAATTGATCTCAAGGGTTTAATTCTCGGGTATAATTATCAGTGCGCGCTCCCATAACGAGATAAACATAATCTGAATTTGCAGGAGATATAAAATACATTATTCATGGCTTAGTTAGCATGCCAGCCAAGCTGTTTGTTATCTTCTTAATCGCTGAATAAATACGAATATCTGCCACCGAGTTGCTGGTAACCAACACTTCAAATCGAATATTTTCCATTTACAGCATAACCAGTCAATAAGATTCTGGGTGTAATGATTTTATATGAATATCTAATTTCAATACTGTTGTATTATTAACTCACATTACACACTCATTGTCCCTCACAGCAATAACCATGCGTTGCAATTATTGCTCAACACAGCCTGCCTTAAAGTTTCAGAATGAGCGTCGATGTTTTCTTTGTTCTTTTAGTGAAGTTTTTAGTCACTTTATTCTGAAAGCTTTATTGTAATTCTAATATTATTGTTTTACCAATCGCCATGTTCCTTGTCTCCAGTCTCGAAATGCAACTACGATGAGTTGTGAAACGTCGGCCTATTGTCATCAAATGCAAATGGATAGTGCCTTTCCCTGACCCCTTGCATTGTTTTAAAAATGCAGACAAAGATTCTGGTCGGGAGGGGATGCCTGCAGGTCTTAAGATTACGTATGGAAAATGTATATAAAGGTTAATGACTGAATAACTTGACCAATGGCAAAATTAATAACAGTGAACCCTTGTGCAGTGGTGTTACTGCAGGGAAACGTTTCCCAGAACACAACGGAGAGTAATGGGTAGATAGATGGGGAAATAGATACCTACAGATTTTATTCTCTGCTTACGTTTCCAACAGCTTTAATGATAGCTACGATGAGTGACTGAAATGTCATGTTTTGATGACAGAGATCGTTGGCTTCCTTAAATATTATAGAAACGAGTAATTTCAGTGAAGCTATGAACATCGCTTGAGAGTAATTAGTTTAATCCTAAATAACGATGCTTCTCAAGGTAAATTGAACTGAAATACTTCGTTCATCTCAAAACGATTCAACTGGAGAGGTTAGGTCAAAGTAATCTCCTGATTCTGGTCCTTTAAAACTGATAAAGGGAAACTTTGCTGAGAAATAGACGCCTATTTCTCAGGTTTACTTATATGAATAAATCATTGTATCAGTGGTAATCAGCTCATGAAGTGACTAACACTGACACAATGATTTATTCATATAAGAAAGCCTGAGAAATAGGCATCTATTTCTCAGCGAAGCTCCCTTTCATGAATTTTGAAAGACCATGACTTTTCAATGTTTATACTGAATATTCAGGGTTAAAGGATCGAAATCTCCAAATCCTCAAAACACGTTTTCCATTGATGACCATGGTCTGTGTTATTTTAACCTCAGGTAAATGATCTTTCTTGTTGTGGAATGATTCTCTGTGCAACAGAAAAGGTAAGGTTTCTCATTTAAATGTGGCTCAACTCTCAGTTGAAGGAGGTCTGAATATGTCAGAGTCGTATCACTGTATGGGCTTCACTAAGACGTCATCTTCCTAATTTACCTTGGTACTTCCTCTTCCCTCCCCCCCACCTCTCTCTCTCTCTCTCTCTCTCTCTCTCTCTCTCTCTCTCTCTCTCTCTCTCTCTCTCTCTCTCTCTGATAAGCCTGTGTTACATAAAACATGACCCGTTAAAGCAAAGAAGAAATGGCTACGATGGTCATTCTTTTGGCTCCCTTCCATCCCGTGTGATAGATAGTGTCAGGTCGAAACAATTATCTCTGAAATATGACGACGGCAGAAAGGAGCCTCAGAGGACACCGAGGTTCCCCCCTCCTCCCGCCCCTTTTTTCGCTTTTAATCTGTTTATTATTATTGTTTTCCACAGAGTGCACATAAATGTATGATATGAACCAAAAAACATACGACGTTGCTAAATTAACTTCCATAATGAAATACCATTGTGGAAAAAATATGAAAACATAATTAACGACTGCACATACGCACATCACACACTTGGGCACAAAACCTTATATCTAATCCAGGAAGGGTGTTCCCTGCTGCTGGCGCGCGCACACACACACACACACACACACACACACACACACACACACACACACACACACACACACACACACATATATATATATATATATATATATATATATATATATATATATATATATATATATATATTGTATTATATATATACACTATATACATATATATATATATATATATATATATATATATATTGTATATATATACACTATATACATATATATATATATATATATATATATATATATATATATATATATATATATATATATATATATTGTATATATATGACTCCCCTGGAAGTGTCTCGCCAATCACGGGACAACTTTGAACTTATTGTAGCTGCTGTGATAAAAAGTTGCAATGATCTCAGACTGCTGTGAGGTTCAAAAGACACTTTACCCACTCAAAGAGACAGACAGCTATCGTTGTTTTTCAACATAAAGGTAGGTTTTTTTAATGATTAGTTTCAGTCGATACATAAGTCAAGATTGGGATAAAGTCTTGTTACTAACTTCATTCCCGAATAATGTTAAAAAATGGCAAAAGCTATTTATATTAGGGACTCTCTCTCTCTCTCTCTCTCTCTCTCTCTCTCTCTCTCTCTCTCTCTCTCTCTCTCTCTCTCTCTCTCTCTTTTAACAGAGGGACGACTCTTCACATTCTTCACATGCCTGTTTCGTCTCTTCACCTGAAGAAGATAACTTCCGTGTTGCTGCTTTTAGTGCGAAATCACCCCACGATCCAAAGGAAGTCAATTAAAGGGAAGCGGAAACGGAATTGCACTTTTGCTTCTACTGTAACTACACAACATCAACGCAAAATCCAAATCCTAAATCAACGCAGTCTGTTTTAGATCATGTGTCCCTTATTTTGCTGGAACAATGTTACGTGTAAGTGTGCGATGAATTCTGTCAGTGCGGAAATTCCATTTTGTTACTGTGACCTCGTTTCTTTTCACTCGAAAGAGGTCTGTCTGCAGGATTAAATGAGTCTTCATAGCTTCTTGAATGTGAGCTTTACAAGTGACTTATAGATGACTGTTGTTTGTTCACTATCAAATTAATATCGATTAGATAGATATCAGCATGGTGAGAGTTGAGAGATGGAGATAATTAAATATTTTGGGATAAACATACATGAATAAATTACACAAAATTAATACAGATCACAATGTCATCACAAAGGGGCGTTTCTTATCCTTACGGAAATCATTTTACCCACATAATTTCCTCCGTGCAACAATGGAAAGGAAACTAAATAACAATGTCCAAATTTAAGTCCAGCGTGGACCCATTAACTACCAAGCGAATAGCCGGGATTAATGATGTCATTTCAAAATATACAAGACGATTATAAGAACTTATCTTTAACTCAAAAAAATGAAAAAAAGTAGAATCAACCTGTCCTGAGGAAGGGCGTCAACAGATATCAAGAAATGTTTTGCAGGAACAGAAAAATTGAGCACTCTATTTATATCAATTTACTGATAAAGGAAATGTGAATTAAAATAGGGTTATCGGTAGATTCACGAACGCATTCCCCATCCCCTCATCCACCACCTGAGAAATTTTCAAAACAAAATCTTTGGTAATAATGAAATTATTTAACTAATTTACTAACAAACATCATGCAGAATAAGAAACAAAGAATACTGTCAAAATGGAGGCGAGACCTGAGAGGTAAAAGTTGGTAAAGCGAGTGACATTTCGAAGGAAAACACGAGCCCTGAGGCACTCCCTCGAGAGCCGATTCCTCTTCGTGTTATTTGTGAAACTAAAGGAGAAAAAACAAGTGTGATATTTTTTTTATTTTTAATATGAAATAAAAGGCACTGTGGGAGATGTTAAGTTGAAGCTATTAAGCGCTGCCTACAATAAATATTTTTATACAAACACAGACACGCGCACACACCATAGGCATCGTGGACATCGATGGTAGACCGTTGAAGAGATATGCCTTACTTTTAACCAGGACAAGCAACAACCTTCATTGCCAGTGGATACTAAGTTCAATGCCAGCCTTGACGGGTAAGAGCTTTCTCTCGTGGTCAATTATACTTGACAAAAATATCACTGGGGATTTTTCTCTATGTTGCAGGAGAGCTTACAGATTATAGAGTCGCTCCCATTGCTCTGTTAATGGGGAAATAAGTGGAGGGATTTGAAACTTGCAGAAAAGACGGAATTTTATCCAAAGCTGGTGGATTCTCCAGAGTTTGATATCGATATGCATCGGACAGCAGCATATTATTTTCTGATACTTGATAATTTTATCACTATGGGCTGGTTCCTTGCAAGCCTTCAAAACTGCCTCTGAAATCACTACTCGTTTCAGTAGTGAGAGCAGCGTAAATAAAATTTTTGAAAGGGGATGTGCTTAAGCTTCTGCAACATTCATTATAAAAGGCTATGATGCCACAACTTCCGCTATACCATTAGATTTTGTCATTAATTAAACGCGCGTCACATTCTCCTAATAATAAAAGTAAGAAATATCTCATAATATCTTGATTACCCTCCGGCGTCTTAAAATGATGCCTTTATAGGAGCAGAGTATTGTTGAATGTACTGCCATGGATCCAGACGTTAACTCCCACAGAAGAATTTCCCTTCATAAGTAAACTGACGTCAGGAAAACAAAATGAAGAGCAAAGTTAAGTTAAGTATACTTTAGTTTAACCAGACCACTGAGCTGATTAACAGCTCTCCTAGAGAGGGCTAAGAACCAACTGGTTACCTAGCAACGGGACCTACAGCTTATTGTGGAATCCGAACCACATTATGACGAGAAATGAATTTCTATCACCAGAAATAAATTCCTCTAATTCTTCATTGGCCGGTCGGAGAGTCGAACGCTGGGCCAACAGCGTGCTAGCCGAGAGTTCTACCCACCCCTCCGATGAAGAACTATGACAAGCAAAGACTCAAACTTCCGAAGTCAGACTAAGATCTGATGTGAAAACAGGAAGTTTTCTTATTAAAATGAAGTTCGTTGAATCAAAGGCAGGGTCAAATATCTGTTTACCTCTTGATAAAGATGATAACTAACATCATGAGATAAAACCTTTATTATTGCTTACCATACAAAGGAATACATATACTGGATGAGAGTCACCTCATTTTCAAACTATTTTGTTTTGAGCGACCGTCAAAGAACAATGCTGAGCAGAAGCTGTCAAATAAATGTATCCATAACCAAGGCTTTAACAGAGACATCAGTCTATTCAGACTCCCCAGCAATGATAAAAGCTTAACGCTCACATTCACATCGAGTTCTCATTTCACCCGGTATCATTCTATTGTAGTTCCTCTCCAACCAGGAGAAAACTTCGATATTGGACTTATTCAACAGGAACACCGTCCACATGTAACCCTTCAGTAAATTACCTTTGCTTCTGTGAATATCGTTACAAATACCGCACTGCATAACGAATGTTTTGTATTGTACTTTAAAACGTCTACAATTGTCGTCACGTTTTGTATTTAGTAATTTTTCCTGACTTCTTTTTGATGGCCTTTTCCATAACAAGTAATGATGACTGCTTCAGGCAAATTTCATGACACAGCATTTTGAGACAAATATCGTATTCTCTCAGGCGTTTGTGTATTTTTATTCCTTTTCTTTATGGTATATTTGTTTACTTGTTTACATGAAATAATGATGAAGGGACAAGGATCAAGTGTCTTTAAAAAAAAAATGAAACCGAAAAGGAGTAAATAATGAATTCCGGCTCTCTCTCTCTCTCTCTCTCTCTCTCTCTCTCTCTCTCTCTCTCTCTCGTTCTAGTTCTCTTTCCTCTGGGAACCACATTTGCGGCTTAGCGTCCGCAAATAGAAAAACATTCAAACGTGACAAATAATTGAAAATGTGTGCGTGTGAATTTTTTTCATTATTTGTCACGTTTGACTGTTTTATAGTCACAGATACTAAGCCACAAATGTGAGTTACCAGATATATATGTAAGTATATGTAATTTATATATATATATATATATATATATATATATATATATATATATATATATATATATATATATATATATTATATATATGTGTGTGTGTGTGTGTGTGTGTGTGTGTGTGTGTGTGTGTGTGTGTGTGTGTGTGTAAAGTGGCATATTGATAATGTATAATTGTTTAGATTTATTTTTCTGTGAATATGCTTTGACAACATGACATGTTAGGCTTTGTATTACTAAGTTGAAAGAATTGTGACGAAATATGGCAGAAGACGTTTTTCTGTAAGGGCAGCGAAGGTGATCATGTAGAAACTTTTTGTGCTCGACCGCGTCGACGTTTTGTCGCCTGGTAACTGAGACTCTAAAGGAATCTCAGGACGTTGCTGTCATTTCTTAAAAGTGTTACACATTCTGTTCTTGTGGCAAGGAAAGAACATATGAGAACACGTATGTAAAATATGCTGCCACTTTCCATACTTAATATGTCTTGAAAAATAATGACTTTTATGTACACAAATACTTTGTAACCATTTTCCAGTGACCTCTGTATCACCTTTAGTGTAAACTATGTTGTTAAGTTGATCTTTTATAACAAAACCATAGTTGGTTACCGGTGTGCTTGGCGGGAGGAATTCACGGGGAGGCGCTGCCCGGACAAGCTCCCCCTTTTTGCACTTTTGTGATAAACCAGAAAATGGACAAGTTGAGTCTCATTTGATATACCACCTCACTACACATAATGCACACACACACACACATATATACGTATATGTATATGTATATATATATATATATATATATATATAGATATATATATATATATATATATATATATATATATATATATATATATATATATATATGTGTGTGTGTGTGTGTGTGTGTGTGTGTGTGTATGTATGTAAACTGATATTTTAATAAACAGAATACTCTTACTGAACATCTTTATGTTTTCATGTCATTCTAGATTGAGTAAAGTGATCATTCACTCGACCCTAATTGGGTCGTTTCACCACCACGGCTTCCGTGACTGCAGGATTCACGCTTCACAGATCCTGAGCCCTGTCTGGCAGCCAGAGTGATTACACGCCGAGAACGGGTTTGATGTTTCAGGATTTCTCAGGAATGCTAATCACGCTCACGTAAATGTTAGTCCGTTCTTAACGGTAGAAAAAATATTGATTAGTGCCCACCAGCTCCTGCTTCAGGCTTGAATGAGAGATGGATGAAAGGTGCGTCAACATCTACTATTTTTTTTTATACATGCACACCCGTTTGTGTTCATAGATTATGTCAGTTCAGTAACTGTTAAGGGTGATTCAGGAAATTCTTCCCATAACTTTAATTTCGAAAGCACTTCAACAGCAGATGTTAAGGGACTTTCGAATGATAAAGTTATGGAAAAAGATCTCTTTCGTCCTTAAAATTTACTGAACTGGCATCATTTATGAACATGAATGAGTGTGCATTTAGTAAATGTTGACGCGCATTCCATTCTTCTCGTAATCAAAGACGAAGCAAGTGCTGGTTAGGCATCTAATAAATATTTTTCGACCGTTACGAACGGAGTAACATTTAACCTTAAAATAATCGCTAATGAAAAGCTTCCATTTGATGAAACTGCATACTTGGAAGGGAAAGAATCTGCACTCGTTTAACTAAAACTATCTGTAATTTCATTTAGTGATGAAAGGATGTTCGAGGAGGCAGCGGGTAGGAACAAGTTGTTCTGAAGCCTTTCATGAGACCCGGGCTACAAAAGGTTTGGACTTTATTTCACTTGACATTCTCTTAAAGCAGGTGGCTTTGCTGACATTTCTCAGTTGCGACTGGCGCTGACATTCATCACACAAAAGAGCAAAAATAATGGTGAATGGTATTTTCACAGCGGTTCCTCTCTCTCTCTCTCTCTCTCTCTCTCTCTCTCTCTCTCTCTCTCTCTCTCTCTCTCTCTCTCTCTCACAAACACATGCACACGCACATACTCTCACTTATTCGTCAATGCTTTTTATACTTCATGTAATCAATTATATCTTATGCTTTTTGAACTTTGATAATGAATCGGCATCAGTAAATCCCATTCCAGTCCCTCACAAATAATTTATCTCCTTCCGACAACAAACTTCTTGATAAGATGCTGTAAATTTCAAAGGCTTTCTGTGATCAACAAGAATTTTTTTTCTGTGAATCGTCGATATTAATTCAACAAAAGTTTAATTGGATCAATGTGAGTCTCTAGAGATGAAAATAATTTTTTTTTTCTTGAAATATGTCTAATTGATGTATTCAGTTCGGTCAATACCTGGGAAAAGTGGGAAGCTTTTATTTTGTATTTCTTGCATTGTCAGTAATATTTGTTCAGAGGTCTGTGAAACTTGTTTATCCAATCCTTCTCTGTGGGAAGCATCTGAAGGCGATTGTGCTTCCGAATGACAAGCTTGGTGCCTGTTACGTCCTCCAGAATCTCAGTTATTAAGTTCTACGTTGCTTTGCAATAAATACGCTTGCTCTAGAAGACGTATTTTCGAAATGAAATTTGATTTTCATATAGACTGCTCTGTGAAGGATCTGTCAACAATCATTCCTACAATCCCGGAAATATTCTTACAGATGTTTTCAGTCATTCATAGCAAACCAAATTTTCTCACAAGGGAATTTGTCACGACAAAAGTGATTAAATTGAAGACGAAGCATTCTTGGGAAGAAACCATCCAGTCTCGGGCGAGGAGACTTGTACATTGTATTTATTATAAAGAATTACTTTAATGACACTCTTAAGATAGATAGTTAGATAAATAGGTAAATAGATACAGAGAGAGAGAGAGAGAGAGAGAGAGAGAGAGAGAGAGAGAGAGAGAGAGAGAGAGAGAGAGAGAGAGTTTTGTTATCCCTGCGGGAGCTCTTCCTCATTAAATGTCCCATGGTTCATCAGAGTTCGTCTTCCACATCACTACTCGAGTTGATCAAGTTCATATAAATTGACTGGAGAGCCAAGTTTCAACTATTAACATTGTATCCCTGTTTAACGAGAAAAAATTCTTATGTATGATTTTTATGTAATGTTTATTATATGGCCACGGGTATCTGTAAAACAGGTTCCCTCAATAAATGTGTCGAGTTTCATATAATGTTTTTTCCACATATCTCTCACATTATCATGAAAAAATGTCAACAACTACTCATAAGGATTCTCCTTCGAATCATCTTTGTGAGTTTTTTAGAGGAACATCCAGGATTCTGCGAAAACGTTGGACGCGTCGAATATTCATTGCTTCAGAGAAGGGCGGCTGTCACTGTGACTGGAAATGATTCGCTCTTACTACAGAGATGAAAACTCTTACTTAGCGCATAAACGGAAACAGTGAAATGAAACAGTAAAAGAAATTCCTACAGGAATAAATAAAAAAAACTTCCATGATGGTTTATCCCCCGTAGGGATGACGCCA